>JADRCH010000077.1:829333-951591 GCA_019843965.1 Rhynchomys soricoides | reverse complement strand
AAAAAAGCAGAGCGCGCAGGAGAGAGCAGAATGCATGCAGCCTCAAGCTTTATATGGGAGAGAGAGACAGAGAGACAGTGAGAAACAGACACACAGAAAGACAGAGAGACATAGAGAGACAGACACAGAGAGACAGACAGAAACATTGACAGAGACAGACACAGAGAGAAAGAGCAACCTCAAGCCTTGAAAACTTTGCCTGTCAGCTTGTACCTACCAGATATCCCTGCTTCCAGTGGAGAATGCAGATCCTGTGTCGAGGCTGGCCATCAATGACAAAAAGTCCTGTTAGGCCATTAAGGGATGTCTTTCTGACAAATTTGACTCCTCTGATAAAGACTAGGACCAAAAGACTTCTCCTGTACATTACGGTGTGTTATGGGTCCTGTCTCCTGGCAAGTTTGGAAAGCACTAGAAAATCAAGGACAAATCTTATCTTCTAATATAATCCTTGAAATGGTCAGTCACAAAACTTCTGCAAATCATCTAGCCTTTACAGGCCAGCATTACTTTCTCCTTAGGAGTAAAACGTTTCCCAAATACTTCTACTGAAGTAACGGGAACAGTGCACTTGCAGGCACATTCTAAAGCAGAAGGTACAGTGTAAGTATAGAGCATCATCACCCAGGCTAGTTCTGTGCTGAACAGAGGCACAAAGCACCACCACTCAGATCACTTCATAACTCGAGAACTCTAAGAAAACTAACTTCTTCCCTCTGGAATTCTTCAAGATCTTATGACATGAGTCTATTTGTAAAGAAGTTTAAAGGCATTTAATCTCTAAGAAGTTCGCCATCCCCAAGTAGCATTGTTTGGTCCAGATTATATAAATGAAATAAGAGCACAATGACTTCATGATGGCAGAGGCTAGTTCAGAAAATGTCTTTTATTCTGCTCTTGAATGCATGCATGCTTCCCAGGTAACATGTTCAATTATTTAAGTGCTGGTTAGTATCTCGGCTGTCTGCATGATCAGTAATCACTGTCTCATCTGATTCCAGCTGCTCCCATCTTTGATACAACCAGGAGCAACAGCCTGGAGGACAAGAACTGACTGGGAAGGAAGACAGCTGGGGGTCAACTGATGCTGGTGGTATGCAGACTTTCAGTGAGCTGCTTAAGTCAGACACGAACACTAAAAGATAAGACCATAGTCTGAGAAAGAACTAAAGCCCTCAGAGTTTGGTAGGGAATGAATACTTTCTGAGTATAAGAATGGCTTTCAAGTCTAGACTTGAAGAAGCAGGATAAAGAAACAGTACCCCAATAACATTCTACGGGGTAAGATGTATGTATCTATTGAGGATTGGTTCTAATGCTTTGTCTTAATTGGGCTCCCAAAATCACATGGGAATCTACATGTCCAGACAAAGAGGGTCCCTGTCTCCAACTGGTTTTTGATTGATCAATAAAGAGCCAGCCGCCAATGGCTGGGCAGGGGGACAGAGGTGGGACTTTTAGGATTCCCAGGCAAGAAACACAGGGGAGAGAAGAGGGGAGTCCACTATGAGAGGGGGTAGGAGGAACCACGCCATGACTGGGAAGCAGACACACTTGGGTCTGGGGCAGCAAAGTTAGAATGTGTTAACTAAGGAATACCGGAGAGAAGTGTGTGGTAGCCATGGGGAGGTTTGAAAGTACCCAGCCATTAAGTTAGTCAAGGCATATCAAAATTAAGCTGATGTACAAGTGTGTGTGTGTGTGTGTGTGTGTGTGTGTGTGTGTGTGTCTTTCATTCTCGAACCCAGAGAACTCTGACTGGTGGCTAGAAGAGCAATCATCTCCCAAGAGTTCAGTTCGGCTTAACAATTCACTGCTAAAGATATCTCCATTCATGTTCCTACAGACATGACATTTCCCTCCCCCAGAAAACTGGAGAATCTGTGCATATGGCCAGGAGAAAGAGAAGGAAGCACAAAGTATCTGACTGTCAAAAGAAAGAATGTAGACTTCTGAAATGTCTTTGTGTGAGGCACAGTAGGGGCTATAAAACCATAGAGGAGCAAGCAAAGAAAGCCAGGCTTCAATGGACCTGTGTCCTTGGTCCCAGCACAGCAACATGCTTCCTAGATCAGCCAATCTGTATCTTGGACTTCTGAGATTTCTGATAAAAAAAGGAATGCACCTAAATATGTTTTCGGGGGCTCTTTATATTTATGCTCAAGTGAAATTATATTGGTAGCCGATAAGAACAGGAAAAACAACTGTCAGCCTCTGTGCATAAGAGATCTCCTTGGCAGAATGACAAAAAAGTCTTCCCCTTTGAAGTAAACATAAAACCATATTACCTCTGTAAATGATACCAAGGAACTCAATCTTTTAAGAGCCAATTCTAGAAGAATACAGACAAAGCATTTACCAGAAGCCAAGTCCTATTCTGATTTAAAAATACAATGGACCATCACAATCATCTACTCCATTATAAGCAATATGCATGTATATAGAGAGTATTAAGCTTATGTCTATGTGCAAGTATGTAAATATGTATAGTTACATATACATGTGTATACATGTATGGATGAGTGTTCATTTACACATAGAACAAACATGGATCTTCTCTTACTTCTTTGTTTTGTATTTCAGCCCAAAATCTCTCTTCTAAGTCTCTAGTGCTGACAGACTCCTTAATTTTTAACTAAGGTATGTGGGCAAGAGAGAGGTCCGACATGTTGCCTACACAAGGTCATCTCCAGAAAGGATTGATTAATCACTCTAGGCTTTCTCCCCATTCCCATTCTTGAAGATCCAATAGGACCTCAAACATATTCTTACTGCAAAACAGACCCACAGAAAGACAGGCCAGGGCTGCAGCAAGTGACTGCCACTGACTGGCTGAGATAGAATAAAAGATTGAGGATTTTGGTGCTAATGTCCTTTCAGCTCTAAGAATTTAGCATATATAACATGGACTATCAATACACTTTCAAATTAAGAAAACAGACAAGGGATTACCACAGACCAACAAAAGGCCAGGCCACAATGGTGGGTGGTAAAAAGAGATGAGAAATTCAAAAATAAGAAAAACAACCATGGGGAAGAATGCCAAACATAAATGGTTTCACAGAGGAAATGTGTACCAATAAACCTTGAGGGGCAGATTTTTGGACTGAAAGGGAACTAAGTATGCTGGGGGCTGGGCCTTGTACATGGCAACAGGTGTAGCTGGGAAGGACAGTGAGGAGAGTATATTGCCAGGAAAACACCAGATCAGGGTGACCAGGATAAATGCAGCTAGGTGACCTCGGGCTACAAATGGCAGCAGGGCTTACAGTCACCATGGAGTCACTGCTGATGGTAAATCTGGAAAATGATCAACTGAAATGCTTTTGCACGATCTTTCAGATCATGATACCCAAACCCACTCAGAGCAGAAGGCTCTAACTGGGACCTATGAACACACAGATGCCACTTGTTTTCTAAACCCTGGCACATTGTGTATTTTGTACAGGAATGAAGATCTGGATGGCTTATTAGATTGTCAGAATTCTCCCACTTAACCTCCATCACACCTATATGCAACAAAGGCAAAGGAGTTCAGGAGAAGAAAGCACTGCTGCTGCCCTTAAGGTCCATCACAATCAGAGTTACTATTGCTCTGGTGAATCACCACGATCAAAAGCAAGTTGAGGAGAAAGGGTTTATTTGGATTACATTTCCACATCATAGTCCATCACTGGGTGAAGTCAGGACAGGAACTCAAACAGGGCAGGGACCTGGAGGCAGAAGCTGGTGGAGAGGCCATGGAAATGGGCTGCTTACAGGCTTTCTCCTCATCGCTTGTTCAGCCTGCTTTCTTACAGAGCACTGACCACTAACCCGAGGATGACACCACCCCGAGTGAGGAGAACTCCCTCACACCCCAAGAATCACTAATGAAGAAAATATCCTACAGGCTTGCCCACAGCCTAATCTTATGAAGGCACTTTTCTCCACTGAGGCTCTCTTCTCTCAAATAACTCTACCTTGGGTCAAGCTGACATAAAACTAGCCGGCACAAGGTCTTCTCAATGCTTGGGTGGGACAGATTGGCAGATGGTAGATTAGAGGAAAGCAGCAGCTATGTGACCAGTGTAAGTGAGGAATGTCATCAGGGAATTGGGCAAGGGCTCCCAAGGCAAAGCCTTTACTTTCTCTTTTGGAAGATACTATAAAGAGGGGTCTTAATAGATTATAAAAGTGTGGCTATCATACCCAAGCTTTACCTGAACTGCCTTATGGCAATCACTTCATATCCAATCTTTTGTGGTTAATAAAACTAATCTCCCCCAATTGAATCTTACTAAAGAATAAGTATGGCTAATCCTTAGTGATGTCACCAACAGACTTTAATAAATACAACATTTATACTTTTTGTAGCCAAGAGTAGCCTCAGATACAATAAATATCCAAAGCTACTTTGAATTCCTGATCTCCTCTCTCTACCTCCTAAGTGCTGTGACCACAAGTGTAAGGTACTAAGCCTGGTTAATAATCTTAATATTTCTTAAGTGAAGTATCAAAATCCATGTTTCCCACTTCCTAAATATGACTAATTTCTTGATATTTCTTAAAGTTAATATTTGGTATCAGCACCAACAGATTTTTAAAAAGGAAACGCCCCTTTGTCACAGTCTCTTCTCTACCCAAAGCAGTTCTGACTTGCTTGATCCTATACTTAAATTTAATTTTCTATTGGAATACACGAACCACAAAAGCTGTAGCTTTAAAAGCATTTTCAGAGATATTTTCTGTGTGAAATTCCACCTTGTATGAAAAGCATTGAAAAAGACTTGAAATTCTGCTTACTAAAGTATAAAGGAAGAAATGGCATGCAGGAAAGACTAATGGTCTATCGGTGGCTCTCCCGAGTATATCCTAAGGAGTTAATTACCTCAGGCTTCCAGGGATTTCTGGCCCTGAACTACACTCCATTTTGATTGTACTTTTCTATTTTGATTGTGCATTTCACATCACCTATTAATCTTTTTCTTCTTTGTATTTCAATAACCTGCCCATGCCGAGTATGCTTACACTTTGCCTGGATGTCAGCTGCAGACATCTTACTGTGACAGCTTCATCTCTGCTCCTCTGTAAGTCTCTTCTAGACAAGAAGCACCTCTTACTTGACTTCATGAGGCATGTCCATAAAGTCTCCTGAGTGAGGGGATGGTACTGACAGATTATGTCACTAAAAAGCCCAATGTGCAAGAAACAGCGTGTCTTCCTGTTCCCTGCAATTCAGCTTAATTTCAGTTCCACTGGTCAGGAAGTCTGCCTTCTTCCGGTTGCCTGAGAGGAGTGACAACATGTTTCTGGAGTTTAGGCCATACTACAGTAAGGGGCGCTGAGCTTCAGGTTGCCTCTGACCCCCAAGTCACCCATGCCTTATCATGCCTGCCACTGAAAACAAGTCTTTTCCAGCGTCCAGCTTATGAAGGAGAGGTGGCGTCCCGTGGCACTATACACTCCACGAACTGCTGCAATGCCTTGACTCGAATTCAAGCCTCTTTGTTTTCTTCCTCCTTCCCTGGGTTCACCTTTATTTGTTCATCTATTTTGTTCCCTATCCTCTACCTAAGCTTCTATGGTTCTTTGAGCTTCCATTTCCAGGCATCTTCTGTCCCTAGGCCATTTCAATCTCAATCAAATTCTATCACAGGATCAGATCAGAACCTATGTGCAATAAACACACACGATCTTGTTTGACACCTTCTTGTGAACGTTTTAAAGAAAGCTCAACTTTAGTACACTTTAAGTACACAGTTGTGGGGATCAGCACTCTCCTATACAAACACACTTCCACCCATGCAGACATACACAGTGGCTTGGCTGCTCACAATGGACGGTCTCCAGTTCTCTCTCCCTTACCCTCACTATTCAAGTGAGTGCCGAACCCTGAAAAGTTCTCCTCCTAAATAGTCCTGAAACAATTACCTTCTAAGCAACTACTAGTCTCTCTGATGTGAACCTGGGCCTCCAGGGTTTTCCTATACTATTCCAGGTTTTCCCACAACCAGAAGCGGTGACTAGTGTTTCCTCAGTGACTTTTTACTGAGTTTAAGAAACAAAATCTACCCTCTCCCTTTCTCCTCCTGAGTTCTCCCATCTTACAGATCCTTATCAGGCCCTTAGCTCCACTCCCTAAGAACAGGCCAATGCCCCCACCCCCGGCTCCCACTCCTGCACCCCCCACTTCCCCACCCCCCACCCCTATGCACCACTGCTTTTCATTGGTCAGAATACCTTGAGCCCCTCCTCAGCATCCACTGTCACTGTCATTTTAGCAAACTCTTGTGTGAGTTAATCTGACGAATGTGCTTCTCTTTCACTAGTGTATCAGCTAGGTGATGACAATGACCTCTCTTCCTCACCACCTGGCACAGTGCCTGACACTTAGCCAGCCAGTACCTATGCACCAAATGAGCATTCTTGACAGAAACAAATATTTCTGATGAGAAAGGTGGCAATGCAGATGCACCAACAACGGCATATTTAAGAAGCAACAGCAGTTCAGAAATGCTTTCCTAACCTTTGTCCTGAGAACAGGATCATGTAGTCAAGAGACTGGGTTTGGACTCTTAAGTCCTAGGTGTCATTAAGCATTATTTACTGACTATTAGAAACTGTAGAGGGAGGTCAAAAAAGCTTGCCTCTGTTCTCATCACCCCCATGCACACCTATAGCTGGATAATCAGGGCAGAAAGATGAAGTCTCTCCCATGATGAATCATCTATCCTGGACCCACCTTGATTTATTTTGAGAGAACTGGAACACTAGGTGGAAAACTTTACTTACCAGCTGACAATTTGTATCACACACTGAACAATGAAATTTACATATAATATTGTACTTCAGCCACATGATCACGATAGAGAGAAGGAAAGGGGGATTCTAGGGTTCTCCTGCAATAACCAGTGGTTGGAACAACCGACCTCTGTGCACTACCAGGTGCTTCACAGCCATTTCATTGAGGCACAGTGCTAGAAAGGATGAAAGCTATACAGAGGTAAAGCCTACTGGCTGTATAAGAAGCTGTAGAGAACAAAGTGGATCCTGGTAACAGCCTCACAGCTCGACACGTTCGCTGAGAATTGTTGAACTGAACTATGTACAGTGGAGATGCTTTGACACCTAGAAAGCTGTAAGGCCATTCTTTCAAAGTGTTCCAAGTTTTGAGGAAAGGTACACAGAAAGTGGGGTGGAGAGCAGAGGGGTGAGGGGTGGGGAGATTGCGACGTAAAATAGGAAGTGACGTTTGAGCTGGGACCTGAAGGTGGGGCATGGAGCCCAAGGAAGACAGATAAGCAGCTGGTACTGAAAGCTGAGAGAACTGGGCACTGTGCTGCCCGGGTTCTAAAGGAGATGACGGGGAGAGCAGAGACTCAAAGGACAAATAGTGTAGGTAATAGTAGTTCTCGGGATAGAGTCTGTTACGGTTTTTAACAACGGAATAACAAAATTTAACTCAGATATCACAGATCACTCTGGCTGCTATTGAGAATGGTTGATGGAAAGCAGAGGGGACCCCCCCCCCCGTTTCACAAGTGATGATGCTCACTGAGGGAAGAGGATAGTGGTGGGAAGCATTGATAAATGGACAGATTCCATGTACAGTGAGGGAAATGAAAAGAACTGCTCAAATTATAGGATGCAGGATGAAAATCATAAAGAAAAAAAAAAAAGCCCTAAGGATTATTCTAGGTGTGGGGCATAACTCCATAAAGATGGAAAAGAGCTGTGGGAAGTAATTTTGTAATAAAAGGAAATCTAAAACAAGTACATGGAATATATCAACTAATTTTGGTGGGTTTCTTTTGACGACCACCTTCATGAGCTGAGCATGGTGATGCATGTCTTTAATCCCAGTACTCCGGGGGCAGAGAGGCATATCTCTGTGAGTCCCAGGCCAACCTGATCTACATAGCAAGTCCCAGGCCATCTACAGCTAAATAATAAGATCCTTCTTATCTCAAAACAAAACACAACAACAAAAGAGGACCACATTCCCTATAAAGGAAGTTTCCTTCTGACACAATCATTAAGCACTAACTTAGAGAAATGAATGGCCATACCAAATGTAGAAATACCCATGTAAATCCCTGATACTTAGGTTTCTTTTTTCTCATAGGACTGCTAGGTCCCTTCCTTTCTTGTAACGCTTTACATTTATAATGACATTAGACTCCATATGTCTGGAAAGGTCTCAATGCTGGCTCATGAACCCCAAATAAACATGCAGGGACACCGAATGACATCTCGTCCCTCAGCAATTTCCTTAAAGATGTGGTGAGCTGAGAAAGGACTCACTGGCGGGTGGAAGAACACAAGAGGAATCCACACAGGAACACTCGACAGCTCCATAAAAAGCACCAGATGCAAGGTTAATCTGTTTTGTGATTTGCATTTCAGGAGAAAGACACTATGAAGATAGGAAGGTTAAAATGGCCTTCCTTTGTATTTAGTTTAAACCGCACCTCACGACATTTCATGATACAAAATAGAATCCTTTCTCACCCTTCTAAGTGTATTCATGTGTTCCATTCTCTCTCATTTATTCAGTGCATTTGGCCACTGGGCCCTGTGTGGTCGTTATTATTAATGTGCAAGTTAGAAATACCCATTAGACTCAGCAGCTGTGCCCATGGATATTACGTCCTATAATTTGGCCCAGATGGCCAAAAGGATGATTTGAGCGGAATGCTTGCTGCTGATCCCCTAATGAGAAAGCAGCCTGGAAATCACAGATGTAAATGATGTTTCACAGTGTCTCTTCTGTTCTCGCTCATTGCCTCTTATTTCTCCTTCGGCTGTCCTTGCCACGGATGGAAAACTCCAACCTAAGCTCCATACATGTTACCTGATATTCTAGAGTGGAAACATAACAAGTAAAAACAATTCCAGGTCAAAAATGGTGTTTCTCATGTCAAAATATTTTCCTTTAATTAAAAAACAAACAAACAAAAAACAGTAAGCATGAAAACGTTCTGGTAAGACTAGTTAACGTGTTTGTACTTAACTCAATACAATGAAAGTCACCACAACCGTTGGACTAGTGATTCAGTTCCCAGGGACAGAGACATATGTAACACCCACTTGCTCCTCAGATAGTCATACTCCAAAATAAATAAATAAATAAATAAATAAATAAATAAATAAATAAGGAAAGAAAGAAAGAAACTTCTAGAAAGTCCCAGTCAGCAATATCTCATCAAATATAATTTTGATAATTTCTGTGACTGTCTGAAATTCATTTCCTTTCATGGGTGGTCTAATGGCAAAGATTCTTTTTTCTTTTCTTCACTGTGTCTCGGTGCTTAACAGTTCTGTATCTCCTCAAAATGTGATTGTTCAGAACATACGTTTTGAGGCCTCGGCAAAACAAAAAGCAAACTACAGTCTCAAAATTGGAAACTGCTCCCAAGACGCTGATGGAACTATGATATCCCACAGCACTCCATGACCTACCTGTTATTCAGTGACCCAGACCGCGGCATCCACTGCAGAGATAACACTCTCCAGCTGGCTTATATAATGCTACATAATCACCATCCATGCAATAAAACCAAAATAGAAACAGAATAAAAGCCATTTGATTTTATCTCACACAGAAACGTGTGTCTTAAAAACCAATCTAATCACCATCCAGATAACATAATGATATTTACATGAATGCTCTCTGCAGCAATCTGGCTGCTAAGTTCTTCAGACGTTTGAGCAGAGAAATAATAACCTGTTTTACAGTGAAGATGTTAACGACACACGGCTTCACATCCAATGGGGCACTTGGTAGGTACAGGCTGTCTAAGAGTATCCAGAGAGCTATGGGACTAGCTTAGCCAATGGTGGTGGTGGTGGTGATCTGAATGACCAGAAAATAAAAGAGAGAGAGAGAGAGAGAGAGAGAGACAGAGAGACAGAGAGACAGAGAGACAGAGAGAGAGAGAGAGAGAACACAAGCCCTGCACGGATGGCTGAGATGATGGTGAAGTCCTGCAGCTAGCCAAGGAGCAATTGATAGCTATTTGGTGAAGGAGAGTCAGATTACTTCAAAGATGCAGTCCCCAGAAGCCACCCATGTTCCAGTAGATGGTCCTATACCCGAGCACATACAAGCAGTACAAAGTGGACTCGGGCAACTTAAAACAAAAACAAAAACAAAGCACACGAAGTAGGGAGAAAACAGTGGCCAGGGGGTGGGAGGGACTAGAGAGTAGACTTCTTCAAAGCACATCATATGCATGTATGAAATTCTCAAGCAATAAAAAAAACAGAAGCTGACTGTGTGCAAGTTGCCATGCCCAACAGGGGCTCCCAAGTTAAACCTCCTTGTAGAAGCACTTGAGGTGTTTTCAATACACAAACGATTCTATACCAATACAGATTCTAACCCAGCTTCTACAGAACATATATAAATTAGAGAGAGAGGACCCAGGGACCTTGCTTTAATGTGGCTCCAAGTCACTCTGAAGGTCAGCTTGGTCCTAAACTTCACACTGGATTTCTCTCTAGAATACTGGTAAAATACAATTCTCTAAAGCAATGACCAGTCAGAAGTTAACATAATAGTTACTTTGTATTTTATAGTAACATAATTATGTATTTTAACATAAAGGGTATACATAAGTTGATTCCTATAAGCAATAATGGGAAAATGGCATGACTCTTCATTATTCCAACAAAGAGGAAGCAGCAGAGGGCTTGTTCCGAGTCTTTGGCCAGGATAAAGCTTACCTTGCCCTCCAGACTAAGCCAACTATGCCCACCCTAGTCTCCCTCAGCTCCCAGAAATATCACGACCAGCAGGGGGCTGTGGACTCGGTCCAGAAACCCAAGCAGCCATAAATGGGAAAGCCTTAAGGCAAATGCCTCATTAACTGTGGTCCTGCTCTCTGGAAACCTTGACAGCCCAGCAACAAATGACCTGCAAACTGGCCAGCACTAGCATAATTACATGAAGCACAGTCTGGACCTGACGCTCTGGCTTTGAGGAGGATTACGCGGTCAGACAAAGGGAATTTATCATAAAGTCATAACTCACGACTTAGTGAGATACTAAGACTCACACGTTAGAACTTTAGTAAAAAGCCAAGTTAAATGCTGTATTTTAAAAAGGCTCATGCTGTGTGGTGAGTTTCTCAGATGGCATTTCCTCGATTAAGAAACCCCATCTGTAGCTGACAAAAAATACCCTCAAGAAATGAGAAAGTGCTGTGACTTAAAGCCAAAGCCAATAAGTTACACCCAAATGAAACCAGATTGTAGGTAAGTAGTGTTTTCATAGATGAGAAGCCCAAAATTCTTAGGCTTTGAAATTACAAAATACAGTAAAAATAAAACATAAAATAAAGAGAAAAGGAAAAGAAAGCAATCAGGCAATCACGGCAGTTCATGGATATCAGACTAGGAAAGACTAGCGAGTAGACTAGCACACCAGGACAATCAGGCACGTCAGTTCACGGACATCAGACCAGGAAAGACTAGCGAGTAGACTAGCACACCAGGACAATCAGGCAATCATGGCAGTTCACGGACATCAGACTAGGAGAGACTAGCGAGTAGACTAGCACACCAGGACAATCAGGCACGTTAGTTCACGGACATCAGACTAGGAAAGACTAGCGAATAGACTAGCACACCAGGCTAAAGGGCTTGCACTGACATCACTGCCTGCCCTGAGAGCAGCATTTTCTAGGCCCCTTTCACAAAATACCACCACCGTAAATGAGGAAGCAAGTCAAAGAGAAAAACTCTAGCAAAATTAACCTTTTCAAATCAGGTCATTACCTCAATTTTAAACCATAATTTCCAAAACAATCATATCTCTCCTAGAGCAGAGCTGAAAACAAAGGCACCCTTTCCACATTCCCAGTAGGCTGTTTTCTTGCTAATACCATTTTATAAGTTTGGCGGTTTCTGTACTTGACATAAACGGAAGACCCACACTCCTATCTTCTGGGCTCCAACCTTAACCACAATCCTGACCCTGCTATAATTATATTCTACATAATTTTAAAAACACGTTGACACAAGCTCCACGATGTTCACAGCAGCCGTATTTATAATAGCCAGAAGCTGGAAACAACCCAGATGTCCCTCCACAGAGGAATGGATACAGAAAATGTGGTACATTTACACAATGGAATACTACTCAGCTAATAAAAACAACGAATTCATGAAACACTCAGGCAAATGAATGGAACTTGAAAATATCATCCTGAGTGAGGTAACCCAATCACAAAAGAGAACACATGGCATTTACTCACTGATAAGTGGATATTAGTCCAAAAGTTTGGAATACCTAAGATTCAATTCACAGACCATATGAAGCCTAAGAAGAAGGGAGACCAAAATGTGGGTGCTTCAGTGTTTCTTAGAAAGGTGAACAAAATACTCACAGGAGGAAATATGGAGACAAAGTGTGGAGCAGAGACTGAAGGAAAGACCATCCAGAGACTGCCCTACCTGGGGATACATCCCATATACAGTGACCAAACCCAGACGTTCTTGTGGATGATGGGAAGTGCTTGCTGATAGAAGCATAATAAGCTGTCTCCAGAGAGGCTCAGGCAGAGCCTGATAAATACACAGGCGGATGCTCGAAGCCAACCATTGGACTGAGCGTGAGGTCCTGGATGGAGGAGTTGGAGAAGGGACTGAAGGAGCTGAGGGGGTTTGCATCCCCATAGAGGGAGCAACAGTGTCAACTGGCCTGACCCTTCAGAGCTCCAGGAGACTGGACCACCAACCAAAGAATACACATGGAGGGATTCATGGTACTGGCCACATATGTGGCAGAGGAAGCCTTGTTGGACATCAGGGGGAGGAGAGGCCCTTGGGCCTGAGGGTATTAGATGCCCCAGTGTAGGGGAATGCTAGGCAGGCAAGACAGGAGTGGGGGGGAGCACCCTCATAGAGGCAGGGGGAGGAGGGAATGGGATAGGGGGTTTCCAAAGGGGAGACCTGGAAAGGGGAAAACATTCGAAATGTAAATAAAGTAAATATCGAAAAGAAAAATAGCAGGACAATTTTGGTGAAAAAAAAGATTAAATAAAATTTAAAAAAACAAAAAACAAACAAACAAACAAAAGTGTTCTTTGTTTGTTTGGCTTTGTTTTTTGGCCAGGCATTGTTATACACACATTCACACTTTTAACCTCAGCATAGGGAGGTAGAGGCAAGCAGATCTCTATGAGTTCTGGATCAGCCTGGTCAATACTTAGTGAGTTTCAGTTCAGCCAGGGCTACATAATAAGACCCTGGTCTCAAAAACAACAACAACAACAACAACAAAAATCTGTATTTGTAAAGAAACCATAAACAAGTTGATTTGCCAAAGGTTATTTATTTCATTTTTAAAAGTTATTTATTTTATGTGTATGAGTGTTTGGTCTACATGTATGCATATGCATGTCCGGTGCTCTCACAGGCCAGAAGAGGGTATCAGATCCCCTGCAGCTAGTGTTGCAGACAGGTGTGATCTGCTCAGTAGATTCAACGAATCAAACCCAGATTTGTTTGTTTATCTTTGAAACAGTGTCTATGTATCCCAGTTGGTCTCAAACTCACTACATAGACAAGGATGATCTTAAGCTTCTAATGGCACTGCCTTTGGAGAGCTGCAGTGACAGACAGACACCACTACCTATTTAGGTAGTACTGGGGACTGAACACAGGGCATCAAGGATGCTAGACAAGCATCGTAACAACTAAGCAGTATCTCCAGCCCAAAATGATCATTCTTATCATTAACAATTTCTTATAGCCTTCTTATTTTAGGTATATAAACTAAGATTACTTAAAAACTCCCCAATGTATAAATGAAATTGTAATATTTGTAAAACCCTACAATAAATGAATACATGCACACTAGACACAGGCAGAGCACATCTTTTCCTCTGGGACATGTCTCATAGTCCGCTCAGTGATGAAAACAGAACTTGGCTTGGCCTGTGAATTTCTAAAATGTATTGCTAACGGCAACTCCCTTCTAATGCCCTTAGCAATCACTACTACAGAAGTCACCAGTGCGCTGACTGCTAGCAGATCCCACTGTTGACTGGATTGACCCGAAGCCCATAAACTGGGCAGTAATCTTGAAAGAGTCAAGGCATGCTAGTCTCATTTGTAGACCTAGTCAATCAGACTCAACTGATGTGTAAAATGGGGGAAAAAAATTACCCCACCCCCTTGAAGGATGAGGGATTCCTGGCTGGGAACGGAAAGAAAGTGATGATGCAGAGAAAATGTCAGACCTAAGGAGAAAGGGTTCTCTAGGGGAAAAGAGTAATCCTGAGACTTGACAGAAAACTTGAGGACTTCTTGTCTTTGAGCTGGAAAGTTTATGACCTTTTCATAAATTTTACATACTCCAGCGTGAAAGGAAATCTCAAGTTGTCTAGAAAAATGTAAACAACCAGAACCTGAGTCTCAGAAAGACCAGAAGACCTATCCTCACCAGGTATTTCTGTTGTGTTTACAGATGGGGACCCATCTGCAAGCTCTTGCAGTAATTCCCTCCTTTTCCTGGGATGCAGGAGTTGGAGGGGCAGGATACAGTTCTAGCAGCTTCACAAAAGACCAGACATTGATGTGACCAAACTCAGCAAGTCACATCACTACATAGAGAGGACCACGCCACGCATCCCAGGATATGTTCCTTTCCCTAGGAGGGGGAGAACTCACCCAAGCAGCACCCTGGTGACTCTCTTCCTCTCTCAAAGATGGCACTCACACCTAAGAATGAGATGTTTTATACTCAGTGCATGAAACATAAGAATCTGAAGGATAGGGGAAGGCATTAGCAAAGGGAGGGAATTGATAAGTTCTGTTTTCTTGTTGTGTGGCAGAGATTGTGTTCAATGTTGCACTATGTCTTTCCTAGTTTGAGGATAGCCCTGTGATGAGCTTCCAGAGTGTTCTTTAGATTCGACTGTTAGGAACTGAATCCTTTAAGCACCTTGAGGTGGGACCTTTGGGAGATAGGATAAAATGAGATTGTGAGATAAGGAGCCCCATGATCACGTTAGCAAAGGACACAAGAAGAGATGTTTGCTGTGCCACAGCATGCGATGACCTCTGTCATGACAGGAAGCAGAGGAAAGCCTTCACAGGAGTTTGGTACCAGGCCATTAGACTTCCTAATCCCCAAAATGATAATTAAAAGAACCAGGATTCTTTGTAAATTACTATTTTGCTATATTCCATTATATATAAAAAAAAAAGATGGGCTGGAGAGATGGCTCAAAGGTTAAGAGTACTGACTACCTTTCCAGAGGTCCTGAGTTCAATTCCCAGCCATCACATGGTGGCTCACAACCAGCTGTAATGGGATCCAATGCCCTCTTCTGGTGTGTCTGAAGACAGCTACAGTGCACTCACATACATAAAATAAATAAATCTTATATAAAAAAAGGAAAAATAAAAGATTAGGATAAGCTATAATGTAGGTGACAGAAAGCCCATTATAAACGCAAAACTGAGATGCAGAAGGGATGTCACTTGATTGTGAATCTCAGAGCTCAAAAGTATCAGATGTAGTATCAAATCCAGGCTTAAAGACAAGATCTGCTTGTGCCAGTCTTCCTTGCACTTTCAATAGTAAGACTAAAATAATAAATAATACAGCTTCCAAGTGATGATTTTAAATGAGGTATCAGAATTTGTCATAAAAACTTGCAGAATGCCTCCTCCACTGCTCTTATTGTCTGTGCCATTAGCATCAAATGTGTTCCCACAGAAGCAATCAGCCAGGGTGGAACTGCTTATTCCATCAATATCCTGCATGCCAAATGGGTTGTTCTGTCGGGGTGGGGATGAGGGCGGTGGTCCCGCTTCTCATTTACTGGGACTGGCTCATCTGAGACGGAAAGCAGGATGTATTGTGCCTCAAATAAATGTGTAGGGGAACATTGAGAATCCATAAAAACTGCCAAAGATTTTCTTTCTTCATTTAAAAGCAGTCTTATCGGGCTGCCGATTTCAACCTCATGAAGGAAAAAGCTATTTTAGACAGATGCGTATATCCTGATGCTTTCCCCATATGTGGAGCTAATGTGCTTCCAAGTTCAGTTCGTAAGACTGTTACTTTATTTTACATTTTTGAAAAAAAAAAAAACTTCACCAAAATTTATAGTGCCATCTGTGTAAATCAAGAAATTAAATGCATCAGTGCACACAGTGTGCCTATGAAACAGGGCAGGGATGAATTAAGAATAAGATTAAGATTAAGACTAGACTAGAATAAAGAACAGGGCTAGTGCTTCTTCCTGCTCAGCAAATCTTAGGTAACCACTTTTGCAAGGCAGGTCTGGGAATAAAGGACCCCATTGGAAGTGCCAAGACCAGGAAGAAGATAAATGAATTCATTCCATCTGCTAATTCCCCATAAAGGGAAGTAAAATGTTCTGGGGTAAATTCTGAAAACAAACTGCAAACTAGAAGAAATGTTGAAGCAAGAGCATGGTAAGAGAAAGAAGCTATCTCCAGGGACACCAAAAAGCCTGGTTTACTCGGAGGCTCTGTGAGATAGCTCACAATATTGTCCTTACCTTAACAAACGCGTGTATGGAGAGAAACTGATCACATGTGCTTATACTGTCCTTTATGGAAATCAGTCCCTCTACCGTGAACTGAGTCCTTGTCCCTTAAAATGACATCACATCATCGGCAGCTCCCATAGCCAGTCACTGGCACAGTACTTTTAATCCGCGTGTAACTTCCACAAGGCTATGACTGATCTTTCAGGTCTCCATTCAAGTACCCTATAAAAATGATAACCCTGCTGGATCAAAACAGGCATTTGCTGGTCACTAAAGGTTTCCTTTCTATTTTAACACAGCTAATCTAATCCTTTCGGAGAACAGAAAGAAAGAAGCTAACACGCTCACAGTTCTCCTTACTTGTCCCGCAGATGAGATGTGCCTTTACTCAAAATACACCGAACATTATAATCTTGATCCAAAGGGCTTGGGAGGAGGGCCAGTCAGTAAGTGTGTGCTTGCTTTGCACAAACATGAGGACCTGAATCCAGAACCTGAACACTCATACTTTAAAAAGAGTCACAGCAGCATGCTCATATAACCCCACGGGGGAGGTGCAAATACTAGAGGGTCCCTGGGGCTTGCACGCAGCTAGTCTTTCTGACCAAGTGAGCTGCAAGTTCAGTGACACATCTTCTCTCAAACAATATGGTAGCTGAGGAATGACAGAGGAAGACCTCTGACCTACATGTATGCCCCATATACTGGCTCCCATACCTGCACAGATGAACACAGATGAACACACACACACACACACACACACACACACACACACACACACACACACTTTTACCTGTAAAAGTACTGAAATCTATGACTCTCCCAGAAGAAAATATTAGACTTCATTATCTAATTTACCAGAATCTCTCATTGCATTTATGAAAAATAATCTGCTTATTTGTTCCCTTTCATTGAATTCACATCAAATACCTGCATATGCTTCTTTTCTCACGTTTACTTAGTTCATGGAGAAGTCTATACCCTATGCTGATCAAATTCGCCCTGCTTCCACCAACTCCTCCCAGGTCCACCCCTTCTCTACTCACCCAACTTTGTGTCCTCTCAGTTTGCGCCCTTTATACTCTTGGGCAAGGATATCATGAAGGAAATTAGGTGTCCATCACTTAATGTAAAAATACAGACCATAATAGTTGACAAGAAAAAAAAAAGCCAGATGTACAGACAACCCAACACTTGGCTGGCCCCTTGCCTTCAGAGATTGTTTTTTTTCAAGACAAGGTTTCTCTGTAGCTCTGGCTGTCTTGGAACTCACTCTGTAGACCAGGCTGGTCTCGAACTCAGAAATTCGCCTGTCTCTGCCTCCCGAGTGCTGGGATTAAAGGCGTGCGCCACCACCGCCCGGCGCCTTCAGAGATTTTTACAGAAGTGGGTTCTAGACATAGAGTGCCCTCCAAGCCTACAATGCCTCTCCTGATCTATTTCAGCAACTTGCCTTCCAACCCAGCTCCCTCGTCTTGATCTTGGTCACGTGTTTCTTCCCCAGGCTTTCACCATCCCTTCATCTACAATGAGCTTCAGCTCTTACTAGTACTATCCTCTCTCATTCATGTTCCCAACGTGACTCTCTGGCAGAGCCTTTCACCTTCTAATAGGTCAAAAGATGTGCATTAACCTGATCAGACCCAGCCTGCGACAACAGCCTTAATTCCTCTCCCATAGAAGGACTGAACTCATCCCCACAGTCAGATTTTTTTTTTTCTTGGCAAAAAGTTTCTTCATGTCTACGCTTCCATGAGATCCTCTGTGAGGGATGGGCTGGTACTGTGGGCCAAGCCTAGGGCTTTAACTATGCTACACATTCTATCACAAGGGCAAATTCCCAGCCTGGGACAGTACAGTTCTATTACACATTTCACACATAACTGTGCCAATTTTATAATTATTTATAGTATGTGTATTCTATAACCTCAACTAGGTAACCAAGGACAAAGAGAATGCAAAGAGCAACGATAAGTTAATGGTTTAAGTTTTCCTTTCATTGCTCTAGTTTCACGCTCTTCATCTATAACACGAAAATAAGGCAGCACTTTATAAAGACAGTGAACATCCAGCAGGAGACTTGATGCAAAGTAGCATGTGCATAGAAGGGGGCTCAAAGCAATGCCTCTGGAAGCAACCTGATGTCTGTTCTGAATCCCAGGGGAAGACACGAAATCTCCAGAAGACTCGGGACTTTGTTAGAACACCCTTTGGCATCCTGCAGTATCCTGTGATGGGTTAATTACTTAATGTCTTAATAGAAAGTATGCTTCAAAAACCTACAATGCTCCCTTTTATAAGGGATTTTATTCTACTTCTTCTGCAATGAGAAGTACACAAGCCGGGCACTGGTGGCGCACGCCTTTAATCCCAGCACTTGGGAGGCAGAGGCAGGCAGATTTCTGAGTTCGAGGCCAGCCTGGTCTACAGGGTGAGTTCCAGGACAGCCAGGGCTACACAGAGAAACCCTGTTTGGGGGGGGGGGGGGAGAAAAGAAAAGAAAGGAGAAGTACACTGACTGGTTCCCAGCAGACCTCCCACAAATGCAAGGAGTGTGGATGCTTGTCCCTTCCGCCCCATCATTTGCATACAGCCTATGCATATGCTTTGCATATGTTAAATACCTCTAGAAAGTTCTAACACCTAGCACAAAGCCAACACCTGTAAACAGCTGCTATGCTGCACTGACTAGTGAGGGCTGACAAGGGAAGTCCCCGCACGTGAAGTACAAACACCATCACCATTCCAAATACTTCTTATCTGTAGTTGGTTCCTGTAACCTGCACATGCAGATGGCCAATCGTATTCAGCGGACTTTTATATACCTCTTAGCCTTGAATCAAGAACAGAACAGGCGGGAACTGAAGACATTTCAAACTATACATGTTTTTGTTTCAACATATTCAACATTTTTGCCAATAAGAGGTTTTGCTTTTTTGAGACAGAGTTTCTCTGTGTAGCCTTGGCTGTCCTGAAACTCTGTAGAGCTCCTCTTCTCTGAGGCATTATAGGAAAAAGAGTCAGGAAGCCTCAGAAACAAACCTGGACCTGTTGATTTAAGAATGGATGCAGAAAGCTGGGTGTAGAGTGGTGCACACAGTTGATTTCAACAGTCAGGAGGCAGAGCCACGTGGATGAGCTCGAGGCCAGCCTGGGCTACATAGTGAGTTCCAGGATACCCAGGGCTATGTAGAGAGACCCTGTCTCAAAAAACCAACAAACAAACCAAAAGAATGGATGCAAAATATTGACTAAAGTCTTAAAATCTCTGCATGTTCATGATAAATGTAGTAATTCGCATCCCAGAACTGGATAGGACATCAGTGCTTAAGGACTATGTACCAGGAGGACACAGATGGCCCAAATACATGTTTAATGTGGTCCTCACAGATTTTCTTCTTTCTTTCTTTCTTTCTTTCTTTCTTCTTCTTTTTATTTTTTATTTTTGTAAATTAAGATTACATTAATATAAAAAAGAAACAGAGAGATATCTGCTTTTCTTGAAAATCTGGTACATTATTCCCACCTGGCCTTGACCTCTCCTTAATTTTAACTGTCACCCCCTCTCCAAAATAAAATTAATGAAAAGAAAGCTCAGATCCAAAAGCTCGGTCTCCCCCACCCAGTGCCTCTGACCTACAAAGTTTGAATCTTGAATCCTTCAGCTATACATTGAGAGCGATGGTTTGTCTTTATAGTGACAGTGAGGCTCCAGAAAGACATTATTGGGAGGTGCTTTCTATATGGTAATGTCAACTGTTTTCCATCATTATTCACTCACAATGCTCTGTGAGTCTCACAACCCCTTTGCCTATTACCTGTCACTATTTGGCTTCCTCTTCCCCTCCTCCCTGTTACTATGTCATTTGACATAGCTCAAGATCAAAATTAAAGAATGTTGTATGCTTCCCTTACTTAACAAGATGTAGGAAAACAGATATTAAAAGAAGGCAAAATGAACTGTTGAATGCCTCCGGCTCTTTACTATACTATTCTATTTGTAATGAAAGACTGGAATTAGCACAAAGTATAATTACTGCATTTCTGAAGTTTTCATGTTCGCTCACCAAACATCTGAGAGAGAAAAAAAGAAAAAAGAGAAAGAAAAGAAAAATCAACCCTAGTCAGTCCAGGGTTGATTGATGAGGGGCTCCTGTGAGGTCAGGTGTCTAGTGTCTTTCATGGGCCTCATTTTAGGAAAGGGTTCTTCCGTATTCCAGAAGATAACAAAATTTTAACATGAGCTATGTTCTAGGACAGTATGCCAGGGCAAGCATTTCATGTCTACCTATATCAACATATAAATGAAGCTACAACTTCTACTCAATCAATTAGGCTGGAAGATGGAATTTCACAAACAGGCTGCAGTGGACACAGAAATGTCGTGAATGTCATCTATACTGTCACCTTAGACATTCACAGGCGCTGTTCCTGTTCTGGTCAATTTACAACAGAAGAGCTTCCTGGTATGGGAGCCACAATAAAATCATCTGCTCTTACAGTTAATTTAATACTAGTGAGATGCAAAATAGAACTGGGAATAGAAGGAAAGTCAGCTTCTAAATTGAATTTCTCTTAAGGTCACCAAAATGGTAGTAAATTCTAATATAAGACACAATCCATTAAAAAAACTCATCTAATGGGTCCTAAAATAACGCATACATAGTCACTTTTTTAAAGTTGAATGAAACCACTGTCTGAATACAAATTAACAACTGCCAAGTTGCCACAACGTCCTCAATGCACATACTGGTTTGGTTTTGTTTTTTTTTTTTTTTTTATCAAAATAAAAAGGATTGAAGAAATCATTTCTTCCAATGTATGCCCCAAGGCTGATGTTTAAACACGTCTCCTTGGCAACCAGGAAGCATAGTGCATATCGGGTTGGGGGAAGGGGTTGCAACTCTAGGTTGGTAGAATAAGTAACCGGAGTAGTAATTGCTCCCTCTAGACGACGCCAGCAGAGGCTGCATCCTCTGAAACGTAACTCCAGGTCTCGCCGGGTCTGGCTCATCCGCAGCCTCCCACCCCTCTCCCTTGGGTCTGCTGACACTAATTCCGAACCCGTCACAAGGAGAGAGACTGGCTTACCCGATGGAGGGGAGCAGTCTGCTGGCCTTGATACCCCAGGGGGCCGGCGGGCACCTCGCTCTCTCCGAGGCAAGCCGGCTCTGCTTTCACCCTGGACCCTGAGGAGACTGCAGCAGCTCCGTCTGTCCGGCCGGGGCTGCAGCAGTAGTGATGATCGCGCGCTCTGGCTTGTGTGGATGCGAGCGGGTGTGCGCGCTAGCTTGCGCGCTCCCGAACTCCAGGGGGTTGGGGGGGAGGGACTGGGATGTGTCGGCAGAAAGAGAAAGCCAGCCAGCCCCGCAGGTGCCGCGAGCAGGTTGCTCGCTCTACCCTTTCAGCAGCCGGCCTCCAGCCGCCCCTCGCAGCCGCTCCGCCCTCCTGCCGCTGCGCGCTCCCGCCCCGCCGCGGCCGCCCGCGACACGCGCGCTCCCCGGAAGTCCCCCTCTCCGCGTGCCCGCACCCGAGCCGCCCGTCGCGGGTCACGCGCACAGCCTGCAGCTCCCACAGGCCTCTGCCGCTACTATGACCCAGACGCTAAATCCTGGGTTAGAAGTGTCTGAACCTGCAGGTGCCACCTTCCCCCGGGGCGCTGTCCCCTGTCCCTGACTTGGCTGACTTATTCAGAGGCACTAGCCCAGAATAGCCTGCTGTGGCCTTCGGAGAATTCTTGTTAACGTACCTTTAAGGATAAGTGTGGAGCAACTTTTTAAGAAACCATAGCGTGCCTAGGTAGACTGATATCCTGAACCAGAGGGAAGAGGGAAGAGTATTTGATTGCCACTAATCAGCACTAAAACGTTGACACCACTGTTGAATTACCAGGCTTGGCATAGCTGCTAGTCACTGTGTAAGCACGCTGAGAAACTCCCTTTTATGGAAAAATGAATCATTTTAATAAATAATACTGCACCTCTGAATTGGAAACTTTGGTCCAACGTGAAGTCAAACCGCAAGAGTGGTAGATTTGAAATTGGAGAGACATACTTAGTAGACATGAGTGAGTCAAACTACTACTGCAAGATTTAAAACATATCCAGGAATCCACACACTCGAGCTAGCAGAAAGGCCTAGATCCGTTTTGAGTTCTTAATTACTCTCAATCCAATGGTTCAGCGACCATTTTCCACTTTTAGACCCACAAGAGTTTTAGATGTGTTTGACCTTCTGAGACCTGCCTGCCTCCGCACTTTAACCAACGATTTTCATATTGGACTTCGGGATGCTGACTTAAGACTCCTGAACACCAGAGTAAGTGCAGAGAAAAGTACTACACCTGAATGCAAAGAAGGTTAGTTTAGTGCTAGACTCTAGAATATTTCTTAAGCAACTGCTTTTACATTTTATGCTGGAAGCATTTTGAACCCCAAAATATTCACAATGGTGTCAAGAGATAATCTGTTTCCCCTTCAGCTTTAGCATGTTTACTGACATTGTCATTGTTTGGAAGGTCTTGTTTAGGAAGCCATTTCCAGGAAAGCTAGACTTCCTGGTATTTGGGCTCTTACAGTCCTTCCTCTGCCTCTGACAGAATGGGCCCTGAGCTGCAGATTCAGGAGCTGTGCTGTGCTGTAGCCATTGAAGCTAAGGTCCCTTGATCTGTTGATCTGTGCATTGAGCTCAGTTGTATGTTGTCCTGTGACAGTCTCCATCTGCTGTAAAAAGATACCCCTTTGTTAAGGGGTGAGAGCAACACTTATTTGTAGGCATAGGGATAGTTTTAAGCGTAGTTAAGGGATTATGCTGACTTGGCAAAGAGGTAGTAGTAGATTATCTTCTAAAACCTGTGACCACACTAGCCTCAGGTACTTGGGTAAGTTTCAGTCACAGGCCTGAGTTCCCTCCTGGTGAATGAGCCTAAGGTCCAATGAGACAGCTGTTGGTTACTAACAACGTGTGAGTATTGTTATGTACATCTTCTGTGATCACTGTTGTGGTCCCTAGGCATCACAGCTGGGTAGGACTATTAACTGCTTCCCTCCCTTGGAAGCTAGCATAGTACTTTCCAATACTATCAAAGCTGGAGCACAGAAAGGGGGCTGTCCCTGTGTGGTGTCTTCAGCAACCTCTAAGAGGCATCAAAGGCAATGGCAGTGGCCTGTGTTGTTAGGAATTAAGCATTCTAGCTAGCCCATATAAAAGACACATGATCCAGGTATTTTATTTACAAGCTGTAAGCCTAGATTGGGCAGGTTTGGGAGTTATTTTACCTTACATCCCAGCCATATGTCCTTTGTTACTTGCTGTTTCTCTAGGCCATGTGTTTCTGTTCTATCTCCTTTCATGGCCTCCTCCTCCCTTGGTCTCCTTTCTTCTTTCCCTCTTCTCTCCACCTGCAACTCCCAGCCAGGTACCTGAAAACCTGCCTACCTCTATCTACTGCCTAATCACAGGCCTTAACCTTTTATTGACCAATTAACTTAAAGAGCAAGGTTACATCACTTGGTATACATGAGGATCTCCTTGTCCCCGAAGGGTATCATCAAGAGGCAACCAGATCTTCCAGTCCAGAATTTAACATTTGAATGCAAACAGCATCAGACCAACCTCCTCCAGAAGCCACTTGGATTACCCTGACCCATCACTTGAAGGGGGGTTCTCATGCCTGATACTAAGGGTGCTCTTAATGTATGGTTCTTATGTCCCCATAAGAACCCGAGAGACCCACCCCTAGAGTCTAGGAGAGCTAGGCAAAGAACTATAGGCAACTGATGACCACTGAGAGAAGAATTAAACACTCCCAGGGATGAGCCCAGTACAACTTTGTCAGCCCAGAAATCATATACACATAAAAAACAAAAATAGACTCAACATGTTATATTCATAATATATATTTGAGCACATATATTACATGTGTAATGTTAATAATTTTTTTAAAAGGCTATCAATTTGAGAGTGGGGAGCAACCTGGAAGGCTGACGGGAGGAAAAGCAAAGGAGAAAGTAATATAATTATATCTAAAGTAAAGTGTATTAAAATAATAATATATTTAAAAGGCAGTGTGCACATAATTACCAAACATTGCAATAAGCATTTGAATGCTGTGCCTTTTAACATCCTTTTTAAAAAATAAAGTATTCCCTTAAAAATCATAAAGTATTCCTCACTATAGGGACTATACTGTCCACTTTAAACTAGCTACAGTGACTAGAATATCTGTTTAGAATAAATTGAAAGCATTGTTAAATATAATCAAATAGTAGAAGCAAGAATAGATCACACACACGCAAGACTTTTGACCCAAAATTTGTCCTGTCTACAATAAATGCATGGGGAAAGATAAAGCAGAGACTGAGGAAATGGTCAACCAATAACTGGCCCAACTTGAGACCTCGCCCGTGAGCAGGCTCCAATCCCTGACACTATTAATGATACTCGGTTAGCATAACTCTCCTGTGAGAGGTTCCACCCAGCAGCTGGCTGAAACAGATGCAGAGACTCACAGTCAAACATTGGATGGAGCTGGGGAAATCTCATGGAAGAGTTGAAAGATGGATTAGGGGAACTGGAGGGGATAGAAACTCCACAAGAAGACCAACAGAGTCAACTAACCACCAACCAAAGAGCAAACACAGGCTGGACCTATTACCTCCTCCCCCCCCCCACATACCTGTACATATATAGCAATGTGCAGCTCCATCTTCATGCAGATGTCCCAAGGATGAGAGTGGGGGCTGTCCCTAAATCAGTTGCTTGCTTGTGGATCCCATTCCCATTACTAGGCTGCCTCGTCTGGCCTTCATGGGAGGGGACGTACCTAGCCCTGTAGTGACTTGATGTGCCAGGGTGGGAGTATACCCAAGGAAGGCCTCTACCTTCTCAGAAGAGGAAGGGGGAGGGTGGAGGGACTGTGTGAGCAGATGACTAGGGAGAAGAGGGGGCAGCGATCAGGATGTAAAGTAAATAAATTAACTAATGAAGAAAAAAATAGAATTGAGTTCCTCCCCTCGCACATCCCCTCCAGAAGCCACTAAGTGTAGAGAGCCACACTTCAGCAACCCCATAGCACTTTCAAAGAGTTCTTTTTGGTGGCTTTCTCTTTCTGTCCCCGTGGTTACTTTTTTTTTGAGTGTGTGTGGGGGTAGGGGGGAGTTCAGGATGAGGGTTGTCACGGAAATCTTCCATGTCCCTTCCTCCCAACTGTGTATCTTCAGTCAAAATATCACAGTAAAAGCAGCCTCTTTGCTCTTCAGTGATCAGGAACACAGATCATAGGCCCCCACACCAATTCTGGCAATAGCTCAGAGCATGAACCAGCTGCAGACCACGGACCAGAGCAGCTTTTCAGAGGCAGCCTGGATGACAGACATCACCATGGCCTCAGGTTGACAATGCAGGCCGCTGAGATCAGTATGGCCCCTGGTGGCTCTGCCAAAATGTTTTAAGTTTATATTTTCTCTGTCACCTAAGGTCACTTATGTTTTCAGACCAATGTGGTGCCATCAACTAGACGCACAATGAGAAATTTAAAAGTTTTTTCATTATACTACTAACTAGATGCAAACAAAACATGAGAGGGAGTCTCAGTCATTATGAGGGCACAATAGATTTTAAAATAAGTTGTACATTTTCACGTACCAGATTATCAAAGATTTAAAAAGATAGCATTATTCTTTGAATATAAAAAATGTCCCCACTAGCTTATGTGTTGAAGACTTGGCCCCCAGCTGGTGGTGATATGTCAGGAGGTTCTGGAAACTTCAGTAGATTGGGCCTAGCTGGATTTGGAAGGCTAGTAAAGTCATTTCCATGAAGACTATCTTGTCCTAGGCATGGTCCTTCTTGCTGTTCTTGACTGTACCAGGTGAGCAACTCTGCATCTCCATATCCCACCCCATGATGCTTTGCCTTTCCAGAGCCCAGAAACAGTACAGCTAACTGAACATGGACCATAACCTCTGAACCCATGAGCCAAAAATAAAAATAAAATCCTTTCTCATTTTTCTAAAGATATATGTATCTTTAGAAATGTAGGGGCTGACAATGTCAGAGAAGGCCAGAAAAGAGCCTTAGATTCCATGGAGCGAGAATTAACAGGCAATAGGGAGCCTCGAGATGTTGAAAGTGAATTCAGGTCTTCGGCAAGAGCAGTGTGAACTCTTAACCACTGAGCCATCTCTCCCACCCCAATCCTGACTGTTTTAAGTTGATTATGCTGAGTATTTTGTCATTGCAACTAGAAATTAACCAACAACATAGCAATATACAGGACTAAGGAAAATATGGTTAAGTGAATGAATGTGAAAGTGGATAGGTACATTTTACAGGACTGTTTGCTAATATTTACACTTAAGGTTCCCTTAAGCAAAAGTACAAAGACTTGCATAAGATACTTACCATAGCTTAATAAAATCGAATATGGACATTACTCTTGGATATAAAGAACTAGAAGATGGTTAAGAATTAGAGCTATACCACTGAACAATGATGAGGAATAAAATGATTTACCTCAGGCCAGTTGTATGAATAATACATATAGCTACAGAAAAAGCTTTAGATACTATTGTCACAAGTATATCAAGACATTTTTAAGTTAAAGTTAAAAATCCAAGGTTAAAAATATAATCTGTGTAAACATAAAAGGGGAACGAATCAAAGAGCTACATGAATAACTATTGCTTTCATATCTTACTGGTTCAGAAAGAGGCAGGTAGATCTCACGTACGTAAAGATACTAGAACCTTCACTGTTACAGGATTACCATTTGCACTGTGTAACTCTAATTCTCAGGCAATTCACGGGTCCTATACTAATGGTAGGTTTAGAATGAGCCCATTGCAGTGCACACTGGATGCCTCTCCTGCTGGATGCTAAATTGTGGTGGAATACCAATGGGAAGGAACACGCACATGCTCTCTCACACAGGGGACAGTTGTGCTGGGCTAAATGAAGACTTGGTGCTGCAGGTGACACAGCACCGTGCTCACACTAGGGGATGGTATCGCTGATGTCAGTACTACTCCTGCCCAAGGGTTCTTGACCCCACAGACCTTAGTCCTTCGTGAAGTCGTTGAGTCTTCCCAATCTTCTCAGTTAACAGGCTCTGTTTTCACTTGCAATCTTCCTGTGTTCATTTCCTCAACAGCTTATTTTTCTGGGGACACAAGCCCTTGGTTTTCCTCTGAGGCCTCAGTTTTGGAATTCATAAGTCAAGAGGCAAGGTCAGTTGGTTTACTTCCTATGATGTTTTACTGACTAGACCTCTCTGACATTGTTCCTCTACTTAACCAAGTTTTTTTGAAAGGCTTACAGATTAACATCTTCACAGTCTAACCAACTAACCCACTGGCTATATATATGCAATTTTTAAATAATTCACTTTAATATTACTACTTTTGATACATGAGAAGGTACTTTACTGAATGAATATTAAGATTCTTAGAATTGAAGGACTGGTAAGGGAAATCCAAATGTTTGGGCATTTAGTAGAACCAGGAACCCTAATAACTTTACTTCATTAAGATGTGAGATCCCTGGAGCATCTCATTCTAAGTCACCAGCACACGTTATGCTGAGTTTGAGGTGAAGGGATAGGGACCATAGGACCATATGAAATGGGGAAGGAGGAATTCCTAATAGGCCATTGAAATTCTCTGCAGTAAAGAGTAAAGGATGCTGTACAGTCAAACTAGTAGCTCTTTACTTTCTCTAGCTCCTAAAGAAAGATTTAATTTGCACTTTCTATTATTTCCTGTGATGATTAAATTTCACTGTTGGGTGTAGAATCACCATGGAAACATCTATGTTATCTATTTGCCCTGAATTTGGGCAACACCCATCAACCAGGCTGGAATTCCTGGATGAATACAAAGGAGAAATGAGCTGACTACAGATGTAGTGTGACCAGCCACATCACTCCCACTGACGAGCTGTCTCTGCCATGATGAACTGTACCATCAAACTGTAAGCCAAAATCAACCCTTACTCCTTTAAGTTCTTAGCAGGCATTTTGTCAGAGCAATAAGAAAAATAATATAGACAATCAATATCAGGAATGGAATGGTTGATGTGATAAAGCTGACCATGGGATTCTTAGAACTGGTTTGCAGGAGGAATGTGGAAGCCCTGAAATCTAGTAAACAGGACTGAATGGAACACTTTAGTGGAAGTTTGGAAGACCAAAGTGCTGACCGAAATGTAGACAGTGGAGGCCAAGATGAGGAGGTTTTAGAGGTGAATAAGACCTCTATGTATATCAGGTTCCTGTGAAGGCTCAATGCCCCAGTGTAGGGGGATGGGGGGGGTAGGCAGGAGTGGGTGGGAGAGCACCCTCATAGAAACAGGGGGAGGGGAAGGGGTGAGAGGGATTCCAGAGGAGAAACCAGGAAAGGGGATAACATTTGAAATATAAGTAAATATCCAATTAAAGAAAAAGACCTCTATCTATGACTATAATAGGGCTGTTTATGTTATGTCCTGGCAACTAATCTGGCTGTGTTCTGCCTTGAGAACTTGTTTGTATCTGAGTTCAAAAGTGATACTCATTTATTTGGGGAGGAATTTCAAGTTAATGTTGAGGCTGAGGCATGATGACTGCTCACTGTTATTATCTAGGACCACAGAAAGCAAAAGCAGTCAGTGAACTAGAAAGACAGGAAAAAATGTGCAATTTGCCTGGAAAAAGGAGAAGGAGTAACATCTAAGTTTCAGAATGATGTCCATTTTTAAAAAGCAGTTCTAATTGTTAAAGAGGGTGTCACCACTAAAGTGAAACCTTTGGAGTCACAACATGGTTCATGGTAAAGGGGCCTGCCACCAAATCCAACGACAGGAGTCCTGTCCCTGGAACTTTCAGGAGAGAATCAACTCAGGTTGTCCTTTGACCTCCACTCATGTGCACAGACATGCACATACAATATACACACAGAAATAAATACATGCATATGAACAAAAGTGGCTTTCAAAAAGAGAAGAGACATTCCTTGCTTTGCTCAGAGGCAACAAGAAAAGGTGCACTGAGAGCAAAAACCTAAACATCCAACTTGTAAAAAATGCAAGAGTCTAAGGAGACAGAGTCCAAGCTGAGAGCGCTATGGAGAAGTTGCCTGCTGAAGACAAAACAACTGAAGAAGTGTTTCCCCACAGGGACCAATGCAACTGTGCTTCAAGTGAGCTAGGCTATACAGCTCAAGCTAGCAGAATTTGGTAGCACTATCTACATGGTACTAGTTCTAAGGGCTTGAAATATACAAGTGTAAAGAGTCCTATAGGCTTGCATCAAGGTCTCTGGAGGTCATTAAGCCAGGAAATGTGTGGCAGGGTCAAAAATCTCCATAAAGAGATAGCAAGAGTCCACTGCATAAAGCTATGAAGGTGAAACCCAGGTTGCAACAATTGCAAGGTGTTAGAGGTGCTCCCACTGTGGAGCATCTGCTGAGGAAAGCTATGCACAAAGAGGAACATAGCTAAGAGAGAAGCTGTGAGTGCTATAGGCAGCAGATCTGGAAGGACGGGATTACCCAAACTCTTTGTAGCCCAGATAATTCTATCATGAGCTCCAAATGCCAAAATGAATCTATTCTATTGATGTTTGCCCTTCCCTGTTGGGTTTTGGCCTCATCTTTTTCCCCTATGCCCTTGTTTCTGTTTTGGAATGAGACTGTTTATTGTGTGATATTGTATGCTAGAAGTATGTAACTTGCGTTGAAGTATACAGGGACTCATGACTAGGATGTTGCCTTGAATCTCCAAAGAGACTTTGGGCTTTAGAATTTTGAACAATATTGAAACTGTTAAAGGCTTTCAGGACTTTTAGAGGTGCACCAAATGAATTTTGCATATTAAAATAAAAATGATACTTCAGGACATAGGGTAAAATGTTATTATCTAAAATGATGTATTTAATGACTGGGGAGATGTGGTAAAATGTTTGCCACATGAGCTTGAAGACCTGAGTTTGCCTCCCCATTACCCACATAAAAATCTGTGTATATTAGAGTTCTCTAGCATAACAGAACTTATAAAATATATTTCCCTCTTCCTGTCTTGGTTGGTCTTCAGTGTATGTTGGAATTTGGCAGAAGTAGGCTCCAATGCCAGTGAAGGAATGGACTCGCTAGTAAGGTGAGGACAATCAGGCAAAGAGCAAAAGCTTGCTTCTTCTGTGCCCTTATGCAGATTCCAGCAGAACGTGTGGCCCAGATTAAAGGTGTGTCTTCCCACCTCAAGATCCAGATTAAAGATGTGTTTCTTCCTGCCTCAAAGTTCTGGACTACAATTGGGGTCACCCATTTCAAAGCAAGCACAACAAAAATCCATTATAGCTGTGCCTTTGTTTCTGGATTGTAGTTCAATGAAAATGTAGTCAAGTTGACAACCAAAAACAGCCATCAAACTGGGCTTGGTGACATGTCCCTGTAATCCAAACACCAGAGAGGCAGAATCAGAACTATCTCAGGAGCTTTCTGGCTCCAGATTCAGTGAGAGACTCTGCCTCAGAAAACAAGGTAGAAAGAGCAGAAGACACTTGATGTTGGCTTCTGGCTTCTACATGCATGCCTCCACACACAGAAGCACATCATAGCCTCATATGCAAACACATATGTGTGCACACACACAAACATACTCACACGTGCATACACCACACACACACACACACACATACACACACACACTAACTTAAAACAAAGATAATAATGTATCTGAATGTCAAATTAACAAGGAGCATAATTGTGATGGTTAATATTCACTGACAGTTTTAGAATCATTGTGGGAGGGCAGCTCTCAGTAAGTGTGCCTTTGAAGATAGGTGACTGAGCAGAGAAGACCTATCCTGAGTGTGGCAGCACCTGCCATGGAAAGGGAGAAAAAGAGCTCAGCATGGGCATTCATCTCTCATAAATTCTCCTGCAGACACGATGTGACCAGCTGCCTCTCAGTCTTGCCGCCATGCCTTCCCTGCTATGATAGGCTGTACTCCCTACACCAGGAGCCAAATTAAACTCTTCTAGTCTCAATTGTATTTGTGGCAGCAATAAGAAAAGTAGCTACTACGGTCCTTTAATTTTTTTCCTTTTCTTATCTCTTCTTCCTCATTACTGCTTCAAAGTACATTTTGGATGGAATCACCTGATTTATTCACCAAATTCATATCACCAATAAATCACCATATTTATTCTAAATCAAATTAATGACATCTCATTTGATGGACTTAATTTTCAGATGCTTTCTCTTATGTTTAGGCCACCTATCATGGAATTAAAGTTGAACACTTGGTGATATATCCAAATTTTAGTTTCTAATCTTAGAATTATTTATGTGGGTTCAATTTGTACTGAACGATCGGTCATTCCTATTTTATAATAATATATGGTTGAGTACTGCAATCGATGCTTTGAAAAGTCTAAGCTCAATGTATGAACTTAAGGTTACCATTGAGGAAAAAAAATCCTGTTTGTTTAAATCATTCATTCATTAAAATCTAACTAATGTTTTCCAGGCCACATCAGTCTAAAGATTAAAAAAATAAAAATCAGAAAGACTGTCAAGAATAGCACAACCATCTCTCCTGGTTAGCAGGAGCAAGAAACCTAGCTTCCTCAAATTGTGTTTGTAGCTGTCTTAAGGTTGTTTTATCAATGATCACTACTAACTTTACCCAATCCATCCTTGGAAGCTTGAGAAATAGCTCTTTAGCTAGGAATGTAATGATCCTTCATGGATGCCTCTTTCCTTTACTTTTACATTTGTTGCTTGTAATTTCTTCCTTCTAGAAAATGGTCATTGCCTTTTCTGTGACTGAAGAGATAGGGCTCTTGGCATCCAGAGAGAAGATCCAGGGATATAGCTACAAGTCCTGCAGTGCACAGGAGGCCCTCTAACTGCCCTTAATGGGGGAGTTCCCTAATTCTCCAGCAGAATAGGCCTGTAGTTGAGAAACTACTCCAAATGCTATCCTGAGTCTCAGTGAGCTGGAGCAATTGAGTGACAGATCTTCTGCCCTCAAATCACCAGCCCTTCACAGTTTTTAAACTAATCATGCTCCTCCCACCCCCACTCCCAACCCCACCCCGGTTTCCCTCAGGGCAATGCCTTTCTGCTTGAAATCTCTCTCTCTCTCTCTTTAAAATTTTATTTATTTACATTCCAAATGTTATCCCCTTCCTTTGTTTCCCCTCTGCAAACCCCCTATCCCATCCCTCCTTACCCTGCTTCTATGAGGGTGCTCCCCCACCCACCCACCCACTCCTGCCTCATCACCCTTGCATTCCTGTACACTGGGGCATCAAACCTTCACAGAATCAAGGGCCTTCTCTCCCAATGATGGCCCCTTCAACTCCTTCAGTCCTTCCCCTAACTCCTCCATTTGGATTCCTGTGTTCAGTCTGCTGGTTGGCTGTGAGCCTCTGCACCTGTATTGGTCAGGATTGGCAGAGCCTTTCAAGAGACAGCTGGAACAGGCTCCTGTCAGTAAGCACTTCTTGGCATCCACAATAGTGTCTGGGTTTGGTAGCTGCATATGAGATGGATCCCCCAAGTGGAGCAGTCTCTGGATGGCCTTTTCTTCAGCCTCTGCTCCACCCTTTGTCCCTGTATTTCCTTTAGACAGGAGCAATTCTGGGTTAAAATTTTGGAGATAGGTGTGTGGCCCCATCCCTCAATGGGGCAGGGTCCTTGCCTAACCTCTGGATATGGTCTCTACATGTTCTCCTTCCCCTTTGTGGGGTATTTCAGCTAATGCCATCCCCATGGGGTCCTGGGAGGCTCTTGCTTTCCTGGCATCTGGGACTTTCTGGTTGCTACCCCCAGTTCCCCTGCTTGAAAGCTCTTAAAGCAGTCCCTGTCTTTATATTTGCTAGTCCCTGTCACAAGGAGAACTATTGCTAGCAGCCTTCCTGACAAAGCAGTGGAAGAGTCACTGTTGAGGTTCCTGCTGCATAGCCTTGTTAATTCTATCATGATGCAAATCGATGATGATTACCTGTTATTTTCTTCTTTGTTAATACATGAAGGCTCAGCGTTCTGCCAAGAGTGCTGCCAAGCTGACCAAGAAATGAACTGCTAAAAATTGTGGCTGAAATCCAGGCTTCCACTCCTGCCCTGTCTTTTCTCGGAGTTATGGCTGGATCTGAGGTAGGGAAGGAATCACAAGAATGCCAGCCAGGCCAGTCCTTCCACCTGACACTTGTCCTCTTCCCCACTGTTGTCTTTCATTGTTTTACAAATCCTCCACTAGAAAGTGAGTCTTTCAACAGCACAGCCATGCTCTTCCCTACTTTAACAGACAACCCTTTTCTGCACCGTTTAATATTCGGCATCACGGGTTTTTAGACAACAGGAACTATGCTACATATCTGGTGAGTAAATGGATGAATGTATAGAAACTATGAAGCAGAGCAATACAACGTAGCTTTAGATGTCGTTGTGGTTGGAATGTAAACATCAGTGGAAGAATGCTGAGAAAAGTTCTTAGGAAAGGAGCTGGGCAAATACCTGGGAAGCTGCGAATGCCATTTTGAAGGGTTTTGTCTTTTTCTGCAGAAATGGGTAACAAGAGTTCTTTCTTTCAGAAGGATTAACTTTCCTCACGGGAGACAGTAAGGATCATTATAAAATCTAGGATTTAAGCGCATTGAATGCAGTACACAGTGAGTTCTGTGGAAACTGATAGGAAAGGAACTACACCGGAGCAATGACTACCTATGTCCCTTTGTCCTTAGGAGAGACACAGTGTTGGGCAGCTGGACTGGGTGTCTGGTAAATGGGCTCTGCTGCATGAAGGTAGAAAAAGAACAGTCTATACGGGAAAGTCAGATTCACTTCCAAATATCAGAATACCCAATGCAGCTAAGACCAGAGCGTCAAATAGAGAGTCATATTTAATACTGCAGAGCCAATGGCTGGGAGACACTGACTAAGGAGCTGAGCTAAAGGAGGTGCTTAACCAGTGTAGTAGGCCTGTAGCGTGGTCAATGCTGACTAGCATGTGTTTGTAGTCTAATTTGTATTAAGTCCTGTATGTTGCTATAACAAATTATTGTACACGTATTGAATCTATTATCTTACAGTTCTGTTGCCTAGAAATTCTATATGGGACTTATAATATTAATGTGTCAATAGATTGTGTTTCTTTGTGGGGCTCTAGGAGACACTTCTGTCTGCCAACTTTCAGAGCTTGTACACATTGCTTTGTTAATGAACCCTTCCTATATTTTCACACCCAGGAACACTGGATCAAATCATTCCTACACTACTATATCCCAGGTTGTGCCTGCTGTCTTTTTCTTACACTTTTAATTACATTTGGGGCTCCTGAATGGTCCGGGGTAATACCTTTGCCCTTGGCAATCGATCAAACCTGAATTCTAGCAATGCCTTCCCCGCTAACATATGCCCTTCTATGTTAAAGTCAGCAGATCAGCAATTGTAGATCCTTTGGAACGTAACTTCTCCTTTGTCATGCAGGGTAATTGTCTTGTTGGTTTTTTGTCAATTTGATACAAGCTAGTGCTATCAGAGAAGTGAGAACCACAACTAAAAAATTGCCTCCGTTGTATCAGTCTGTGTGCACGACTGTGGGGCATGGTTGATGAAGGAGGTTCCAGCTCTTGGTGGGCAGTGCCACCTCTGGACTGATGACCCTTAGGTGTGTAAGGAAGCAGGCTGAGAAAGCCACGGAGAGCAAGCCAGTAAGCAGTGTTCCTCCATGGCCTCTACATTAGCTTCTGCCTCGTTCCTACCCTGACCTCTTCTTTAGATGATGGACTATGGTGTGAAAGTATAAGCCCAAAACAAAACAAAACAAACAAAACACCCTCTGAAATTTACTTTTTGGCATGGTGTTTCATCAGAGCAATGGAAACCCTAGCTAAGATAGTAATATATTCACAAACTGAAGGATTAGGACACAGCACAGGTGCCTGCCTGCAACACCCTTCTCCATAGGAGATACCAGTGTCAGGCCTGCCTTCTGTGAAGGCTGAGGTCACACCAATTTCAAAGGAATAATGTGTTCTAAGCTACTCTCAAAATCACTGCTCTGGCCAGAATTTTTCTCTAGTTGTGAGTAGTTAACTCTGATACCCTAATAATGCACGGTTCCCTTTGAAAATAAAGCCCGGCATCCTCCCTCTTCTGTCCCATAGAGACACGGGTAAGCTGCATCCAGCAGCTCTACCATTCACTAAAGTTATCGGTAAAAATTTCAGGAAATCAGCAACATCAGGATGGTGTGAATCAAAGTAAGACTATTTACACTGTGAAAATGAGCAAATACGATAACAAAGGCTTGTCCTCTGAGAATTATTGACCAGCTACTAAACGTTTTCGAACATACCGCAGGCTGTGTAAATTGAGGCTGAGTGCCCACTTGATAGTTCAAGCACAGTGACTGGCTGCTGAAAGTATGGGAATCCCAAACAAATAGCAGGGCCCAAAGGATGATAATTTAATGTAACTGGCCTCTGCTCTTCAATAGAATATAAAAGAGTCTGTTTGTCTGTGGGGCAGTGACCTAGCAGGCAGTCTGGCACACAGGTTGAGCACAGGTAAACTCTGGGATACCACCGCAAAGTAATTCGCAAGGGACCCGAAACGTTATGCCAAGGCTCCCAGAAGCTTTTTGGCTCTAGCCACCGTCACATATCACGCCCCGGTGGAGGCGTGGCCACACAGCACCGAGCCATCCCCATGTTAGTGAGACCCCTAGAAGCTAGCCACGCCCCTTCCCAGTTACTATATCTGCCCCGCCTCTCTGGGAGAGGCGGGAGCTACAGTTCCACCCATGCAAGTTTCCACATGATGAAGCATTCTTAGAATTATGGTCTTGAACCCCCCCCCCCCAAAAAAAAAGAATTATGGACTGTCTCTTCATCTGGACCCGCTGTGGGAAGCGAGGGATCTGGTCCTCGATTAAAGAGCAGCAGCTAATCTTTCGAAGTGGGAATCCTAGCGTTCCTAGACCATTCCCATTTCCGTCAGGAACCCCAGCTGCACTCGGGGTAACCCGTCTGTGGCACCCTGCGAGTGTCCTGTCCCACCCAGAGCCGCAATGCCCTGGGACAGGCACGTGGGTCTTCGTTCCACAGCGCCAGGCATGTTCCCGACATTTGTCAGTAAACAGAGTCACTTGTTTGGAGTGAATCCATGGACACTAGGAGTTATTATATCTCCAAACTGAGAAGGTTTGAATAGGAACGGCCCCATTGACCCTTCTGCTTAATGCTTGGTCCGTGAGGAGTGGCACCATTAGGAGGTGTGGCCTTGGTGCAGGAAGTGTGGCTTTGTTGGAAGAAGTGTGTCACTGGGTGTGGGTTTTGATGTTCATATGCTCAATCCAGGCTCAGTGTGGCAAAGCTCTTCCTGCTGCCTGCTGATCTGGATGCAGAACTCTCAGCTCCTGCTCTAGTACCATGTCTGCCTGCATGTGGCCACGCTTCCCACAATGATGATAATGATATAAATATCTAATATTACAAGCCAATCCCTATTAAATGTTTTTCTTTATAAGAGTTTCTATGATCATAGTGTGTCGTCACAGCAACAGAAACCCTAACTAAGACAGTAGGCATGTCAAAAGGACATTTTTATCAGTATTTTATAATCTTAGTAGGATTGCATGAGTTTGGGATTTCGCTAGTGGTAGAATGCTTTTCTAGCACACGTGAGGCCCTGGATTAAGTCTCTAGTGCCTCTCTCCTCAAAACCGACAAAATACAAGGTTACAGATAGCCATACATGCTTTAGAATTGTTCCAGGAAGTAATTATTCAATAAACAATATGTCTTTATCCTAAGAATATAGAAAACCACTATAAACACGATAGCTACCACGATAGCTAGTTATTCACCAGGTACCTTGCTGGGAAATGTATTTGCAGGTGGTAGGGACAAGAAAGATGTCTCTAACTGCAATGGACCTGTTGGCACTTCTTCTAGGCTCCGCCCCCACGGTTACCTGGCAACAGTCAGCTATGCCTGACTCACTATAAAAGGGGCTGCTTGCCCCCTCCTTACTCTCTTGCTCCTCTTCTCTTGTTCTCTTACCCTCTTCCCCTCTGTCCCCTCTCTTCCCATTCCCCCCTCCCTCTCCCTCCAGGTGCTGTGCTCAGGCCTGCCTCTATTCTTCCCTCCCTCCCTCCCTCCCTCCCTCTTTCCCCTCCCCTCTGCATTTCCCTGTCTCTACTACCCCTCAGCTCCCTTCCCCCACGCCTTAAATAAACTCGATTCTATACTATACCTTCAGTGTGGCTGGTCCCTCAGGGGGAAGGGATGCCTCAGCGTGGACCCACTGAGGCACCCCTCCCCCACACCATACTGTGCCTCCACCAAACATATCTCTCCATCTTTTTCTTTTTTCATAAAACGTAACATGACCTGGTTCATGAAATTATTTAGGGTTCTCACTTTATTGGCATGAAGTTCTAGATACAGTATAACCCAAGTCCAACATATTGATAATATTTACTGAAGACTATCCATGTTTCAGTCTAAACTAGACGCATCTAGACGCATTTTAGTGCATTTACTTCTTCCAGCATTCACACTAAGGCCTCTCACCAGAGGGAATAAGAGTTTCCCAGGACAAATGGAGAGAAAAGTGTTCCAATAAAGGGTATTTAAAGTAGAGTTTCTATTGCTGTGATAACACAACATGACCAAAAGCAACTTGAAGGGGAAAGGGTTTATTTCAGCTTGTGCTTCCAGGGACCAGTCCATCACGCAGGGAAGTCAGTGTCGGAACTCAGTAAGGCAGAAGGCAGGAACTTATCCAGAGGCCATGAAAGAATTCTGCTTATAGGTTTGCTTCCCATGGCCTTCTCAGTCTGTCTTCTTGTAACACACAAGACCAGCAGCCCAAGGTAGCACTGCCCATAATGAGCAGGGGCCTCCACAACATCGTCAATCAGGAAAATGTACCTGGAGTCTTATCAAAGGCCGATGTCATGGGGGTATTTTTCTCAGTCGAGGTTCCCTTCTCCAAAATGACTCTTGCTTGTGCCTAGCTAGCACAAAGGGGCAGCCTAGGGTAATGTCAGAAGTAAAGTGACTGCCTGGGGAAGGGCAGAAGGGTCTCAGGAAGAAGGGAAGCTCACTTGACTGAAGATGTAAATGGGGTGGGGGAGAGAACAAGTGCGTGAAGTCACTGACTGTAGTGTCAGAACTGTGGAGGCGCCTGCAAGTGTCACAGCCCTCAGGGAAAAGATCCAGATGAGACAAGAATGAAACTTGACTTTAGTTAGCCAGTGCTGGGCCAAAACTTCTAGAGTCAGATGCAAAGTGGTTGATTTTCTACACATTTAAACACAGTAAAACTTTGGGGAAAAGTTTCCATGTAACAATCTTCACCACGAAGTTTAGGCATGACTTACATCCAAACTCCTCTGCAAAGCTCATCTCTTTTAGCAAAGCACCTGTGACCTTTCCTACAAGAATGGGTTCCATTGTCTGAGAAACAGTGCTCAGGGTGGAAGGGTCTCTGGGAGAAGGTTTCTTAATGTGCATTCTAGCAAAGTTGTTTGCAAAGTATTTGGAATGTAATTAGTTCAGTCGAGGTTGTCACGGAGTAGAGGAAGTACCCCTAACAAATACAACTGGTGTTGTTCAGGGGGAGGGGCAGCATTTGAGCACAGTCATACACAGAGGAAGAAGAATTCCTCATGAAGATGAAGGCAGGTAGGAGGTGATATGTTTTGTAATGCAGTGGCATAGTGTGGTGGGAGGGGGTGCCTTATTGGGCCCATGTTGAGGTGTCCCTCCTGAGGTACCAGCCGCATGACAGGTCCAGTATAAAATGAAGTTTATTTAGGGGTATAAGAAGGAGCTTGAGTAAGGAGTAGAGGCAGAGAAAGAGAGGAGACAGAGAGAACAGAGAGGAGAGAAAAGGAGGAACACGTGGAGAGACAGAAAGGGGGAGGAGAAAAGATAAGGGAGAGAGAAAAAAGCCAAAGATGGAGAAAGGGGCGGGGGGGGGTACAGGGAGGGAGGGAGGGAGGGAGGAAGAGAGAGAGAGAGAGAGAGAGAGAGAGAGAGAGAGAGAGATCCTCTTACCTGGCTGTTGCTAGGTAACTGTTGGGCGGAGCCTAGAAGAAATGCTAAAAGGAGGTGCTTCTGCAAGCCAAGGGACTGCCACTGTTTACCTGCATAGCGTTTATGCTCCACCAAAATCCTCGCCTGCGACGTGATAACACGCATGAGACCGTGGAGTATTGGGAGGGATTAAATCACAAAGATGAAATCTTTAGGAATGTGATCTTTATAGATGCCCAATGAAAGCAACATCAGAAAGCTCATTCGTTCTGTCATGGGGCAGACAGTTATTTTCTGAGTCTCTAACTACAAAAGAGGGAAATCACAGAACCTGACCATGCTAAGATACTGATCTTATGTTTTGGCTTCCAGAACAGAAACAAAACAAAACAACAAAACAGCTTTCTGTAGAGTGAGATAGCATGCCCTGGCCTGGCATGGATTTGCACAGCATGGTGTGTTGTCTATGGCATTTTTATAGCAATCTAAAATGACCAAGACAAAAATAGACAGAAAAGTTTTCCCCTGAGAGTTCTCAGAAGAAAGTAACCGTGCCCTTTTCTCCCCTCCAGAACTGTAAGGCAATACATTTCTGTCGTTTAAGTCACCCAGCTTATAGTGCTTACTTAAATTAGTCCTAGAACATGAGTGCACAATGCCTACATGCTTGATCTACAAAGCACGAGCCTAAAAAAAACCTAAAATATAGTTGTATCTTATGTTCCTAATTAAAATAACCAAAATCATTTTATGATACACATTCACATTTAATAAATCATTCATGCTGTGTAAATAGGACGATTTAAAATGCCAGTTATTTAGCCAGGACAGTACAGACTAAAGAGTCAAAGGTTGGGCCTTTTCTGGTTTTATAGAACTGCTGCTATGCGCCAAACCTAATTGCATCATGGTGATCATGATTAAAATAATATTTTTATCAGTACCAAGGATTTACCTAAAAAAATAAATAAATAAATAAAAACCTCAAGAAACTGTATGTGGGAACACAGCAGATTCGAAGAGCAAATCAGTAATTCCCATTAATGTTGCAATTGATCTTTTAAATGAAAATTGTAAACTTGCAAATGAATATTTATTAAGTATGTATTGTTTGCAAGTCTCTGCGTGAAGTGCACGGAAGGAGGCAAGTGTTTCCAGTCTAAGCCTGCTGGGCTCAGCATAGTAGGGGCACCAGTGCAAATACCAAGATGGGAAACAATGACGGCAAGCTCATACAAAAGAGTGCAGGCACCGTTGCTGATCTAAGTACTACTGATAGTCTCTCTCAGGAGCAAGAGAGTCAGTCTTTGCTTTATCACACGAACACGGCCTTGGATGCTCCCTCTTTGGCACCCTCTCTGATTTAGCCACGGGTCAGAAAATTGTGCCCAATTTTGTATTATCTTTAGTTGGAATGTCACTCCGCTCTCTCCAGGACCAGGGTTGTTGCAAAAATAAGATCTTAACAATGGAGCATCTAGCTGCTTTTGCAGTAGTATCGATGGCTCCAGACTCTGACAAACCCTAACCCCACCCCAACCCTCTCCCCACCCCATCCTTCCAAAAAAAACCAAAAAAAACCAAAAAACCCAAAACAAAACAAAACAAAACTAACAGCCTAGACAGGAAGCCATCAAAAAGAATTCTTAAAAATTGTGATAAGGATTTAGAGTGTAGCTTTCAACAATTGATGACTCGGGTGTATACAGGTAGGAAGAGCTCAGTTTTCTTTAAGGGACTGGTCCTGGGAGCTTGACCCTGCTCCAGTGAGTCTATGGGCAACACCCACTGGACTTGTGGGCTTTTTATTGGTTTGTTTTCTTTTCTTACTTTCTTCTGGTTGGTTTTTATTGGGGAGGGGGGCAGGGTGTATCACAAGAGTAGAAGACAGACCTGAGAGGATTGGGGAGGGAGTGTATTATGTGAAATCCCAAAATAATCAATAAAAATTATTATATTAAATAAAACAGAATGGGGCTTCTAGGTAGAGTTATCCCGTCCTATCTGAAGACACCCAGAAGGTATGTTTGATGTCATTGGACGGTCTATAGTGAGAAAAGGAACCAACAACAACCTGCATTCTCAGAGAGAGGGAGGTAGAAGGAGGGAGAAAGAGGGACAGAGACAGAGAGAGACGGAGACGGAGATGGTGAGAGCTGCTGGCACGGACCTAGAGCAGATGCATTCTCTAACAGAGCCACGGTAAGCAGTGGTCTGTCTCACCCTTCAGAGTGGCTACTTGTGCCTCAGAGTCCCACCTCTCTGCATTCATCTTCCTCCTGCTTATCTCTGTCCTGCTTGTCCCATGTTTGAGGAAATGTGAAGTATGAAGTCCTTTAAACTTCCGTCTCAAAGCTACCATCTGTCTTAATAATTACACAATTCTAAGAAAACACCACTGCTAGTGCTCTATCTGTAACCTCTAAGCTCCCGGTTATAATCCCTCCACCACAAGCACACACTTCCACACTCTTCTCAGTGTGCTGGCCTGGAAGAACTCTGTTTTGCTTTGCTGTTTGACTCTCAAGTGTTGGGTTGAAAACAGTTGGCTGCAGGAGGAAATAACACCAGGTAGGAATCACTATGGCTGAGTCCTACTGTGTCTGGCTCTGATATGCCACCGTTGAGCCGCTCTGCTCGCTTCTGAGTTTGTTTCTGACGAGCGTGCTCATCCAGAAGCTAATGGATTGTTCTCCTTAGCTAAAGAATTACCAATAACCAAGACCATGGTGATATCAGATTCCCTCTTTCAGAAACTGTAGGGATAATCTGGGCAGCATAGTCCAGAACCTTTAAAACGAAAAAGGAAAAAAAGGGAGGGGTGGAGGAATGTCTAAGTCTTCATGTCTGTCTTAGTTAGTGTTTTACTGCTGTGAACAGACACCATGACCAAGGAAACTCTTATAAAGGTCAACATTTAATTTGGGCTGGCTTATAGGTTCAGAGGTTCAGTCCATCTTCAAGGTGGGAGCATGGTAGTGTGGAAGCAGGCATGGCACAGGAGGAGCTGAGAGTTCTACATCTTCATCTGAAGGCTGCTAGGAGAAGACTGGCTCTCAGGCAGCTAAGATGAGGGTCTTAAAGCCCAAGCCCATAGTGACACACCTACTCCAACAAGGCCACATCTCCTACCAGTGTCACTCCCTGGGCCAAGCATGTACAAACCATCACAGTGTCATACACAGGAAAATTCAAACTAGAATAGAAGAGTTAATTTTAGGAGTTTGTAGCGATGGGTTTTCCATATCTTTCTCTTACCTCCTTGTGGTTCTGGTAGGGATGCTTACCTCTCCAACTCTTCCACAGTCCGCACATACAACCCAACCAGGTCAGTTGCACTCCTTTTGCCTGAGAATTTAATTCTGGAGCAGAAAAGAAATCCAGGAGAAGAATGCATCTAGACGTGTGTCCCTGAATGTTGACTTATCTTGAAGTCGAATTCTTTGGAACTGCCCTACAGAGTTTTCTTTATGATATTACTGTATTTTTCATTAACTTATTTTTTGCCAAAATGACTATACAATTTCAAACAAATTGTATCTCCCCCAAAAATAAGAATTAAAATTGGCACAAATAAAATACTTTGTCTTTCCTTGCCAGTAGAACTTTTCCAGGAAGAGCTAGTTAGGAGCAATTGGGAGGCATGTTAAAATTATCCCAGCATCTGAAACTGGGGGGGGGGGGGGGGGGAGGTTGCAGGGTTGGGGTGCGGCCACAGTTAAAGGGAAAGAAATGTAGACTAAGTGGATAATTGCTCTTTGGATGATAAGATGGTTATTCTGGGTGATGTGTAGATCCTAAGCAACATCCTAAACAATTCAATGTGGTCAACTGCACAGATAGAGTTGTCAGTGTAGAGAGGCTCTTTACATACTGTGTAGAAGCATCACCAGTCCTTAAAAGGTCTACGGCCAATGAGATAGGATTCTGGGAAACACTCAGGTGTGAGAGGTTTGCCCTGGATGCTGAAGGAGATGGTAGCATGAAACTAAGGAGAGGGAACCAACCACATGCTGGGACTTAGAATAGAATAAATGGAGAATTAATTTATGAGCTAGTCAGGGAACAAGCCAAACCTTGTGGCCTCAGCATTTGTTCATGAAATATTAAGTCTCAGCGTTGTTATTTCTGGAAACAAAGGCAGGGGTGGGGGTGGGGCTGTGGCTGCAGGTCAGTACTGAGTTTTACACAGTTTTAAGTGCCATAGGTAGAGAAAGACATCGAAGTTTTGTGTCTGTCATCTTATATATCTTATATCTTTGGCGAGGGCCTATAGATAAGAGACTCCAGAATGTTGTATCATGAATTAATTCAAATGTCTATTGTTATGATGATCACCATGACTGAAAACAACTTGGGGAGGAAGACTTTATTTCAATTCACACTCCATCATGAAGAGAAGTTGGGACAGGAACCTGGAGGCAGGAACTGAAGCAGTCCATAGCAGAACTCTGCCTAGGCAATCTGATGGAAGAATTTTTTCAGTTGAGGTACCTCTTCCCAGATGATCCTGGTTTGTGTCAAGTTGACAAAAACTAACTAGCATAAAAAACATTCTTATTCGCTGTATAAATGTAGAAGACACATAGGTGGCAAAGACTTCATTATACTGATCGACAACTATTTTTTATATATCTCACAAATACATACCAGCAAACCATTAATGAAACTGATTTTTGTTACTAAAGTGTACAGTGGATGTGGCAGAGTCAGTTATTTGAACCTAATTTGTGTTTGTGTGCTTTGCAATAGCAGTAAAAACCTCTTATCATGACTTTTCTTCCTATTTTCCAAATATAAATACAGAGGAGTATTTATACTAAACTATGAAGGCACAGTTATACCATTGGTGACTTTGTTGGCCTGTGTGGGTATTTATGGCTTTGATATCATAGAGACATGAGCAATATACACAGGTACCATGTCAAGCATTCCTGACTCAGAGCACTGGTATCCCCTGCTCCTTTAGCTTAAAGCACTCACTCCATCCCAAATATTCACTGTTTATGAGTCTGAGAATCTTCTGTTTTCTTTAATTCTGTCCTGGAAAAATAGAAAACTAGTCACTTCCATACAAAGTAGAGCTGTCAGCCAGAATGATGATTTGTGGAGGTCATAGAGGACTGGCTATAAGGACAGGGTGTTCACACAAATTATGTTTTACTTTTTACCTGTTTTAACTTACCGGGAAAAAAAAATCATATATGGCCTTTTAGCAGAAACTGAGGGAAAAAATGAGTTGGATGAGGTAAGTTTAGACATCTTGAAATTACTGACCACTCTTTGGAAGAACCACCCAGTCTTTTAGAAGGAAGAAAGCCAGTGAACTATGAGAACCCTCTGGCAAACATTCAGGGAAGGGCAGAAAAGGTTGAGGTTCTTATATCTTTGGCCTTACTTCCTTGGCAAGAACCTGCACATGAGGGGCTCCAGAATGTTGAATCATACGTAATACAAATGTCTTGGCAAATATTTCTATTGCTATGATGATCACCATTGACCATAATGTGCATACTGTGTTTAAAGGCCACATTATTCTATTATTGATGAATCTCAGTGAAAAAAGATGATGAAATCCAATAAATGTAAATCCATCCAAAATCTTATATACTATTCCTTCCTCGTGCATTGTTTCGTGTTCTGTTATTTTACTGACCTCTTGTCAACAAGGTCTGAGAATACTAAGTAGAAAATTCTACAAATAAGTAAGACCTTTTAAATTGCACACTCTTCTTAGTGGTGTGACAGAATCGCACTTTGCCTCACTCGGTCCTGCCTGGACTTGGATTGATGCTTTGTCCAGCATAGCCACACTGTATATGTTACCTTCCATCAATTACGTAATATCAACACATTAACTGCAGCAGTATACAATGTTGTTTGGGTTCATGGAATCCAGGCACAGTAGCCTAGTAGTACATTTGCTTCAAAATAACTGACAGAAGTAAATGGGAACATATATAGGTGAAATTTAATTGGTTATAAATTTATAATTATAGCATATGTCCAATGAATATATAGAGAATAATTGTCTTTAAATTTGTACCTTCAAGTGTATTTGAAAACTCTCTCTCTCTCTGTCTCTCTCTCTCTCTGTCACACACACACACACACACACACACACACACACACACACTTTTATTTAATCACCTGTTGAGGTCTGTAATGAGAACCGGAATTTTACTCTACTTTGGCAGGACGTTTCAAGCCATCATGGTTGCACTTACACATCCCGAGCTTGTTTTCAATCTCCAGCTCCTTTTAAAAGCATTAATTATGTGGAGTGGTATGAGAACATTAAAATGACTGTTTTATGCTGCAGCCTCTAATCACAAATCCTACTATCTATACTTCTGTTGGCATTTGTCCAGATACAATGGAAGGCATATTTAAACAGCTTTTCTCCAAAAACCTTTAATTAAATAGATGTCTCGGGGAACATGGGAAAACCACTTACCTCTCAAATGGGCAATAATGGCATCACACCCAGGCTTTCTCTTGCAAACCATCCTTTATGTAGGTACCAATCATCCCGCTAAGAGATATGTACAACTCCCTAATTTCCAATCAAGAGACTTTTACCTGTGGAGAATAAAAACCAAACTCTATAGTCCTCCATTTAAAGTCTTCTACCACCTGACCTGTGAGGACTTCAGCTAGTCTCCCTCTTTTTCTTTTGCCTCTTTACCCACTACTCACTTGATCCCCAGCATTACTTTCTAGACATCTTGCTGCATTCATTTCCTGTTGCTTCCTAACTAGAGGTTTAAAACAGCAGGTAGTTACTGTCTCGCTTTAGTTCTTTAGTTCACTGAGGCTTGGCTCTTTCTATACCCAAGATCACTGGACATTACAGAATTTGACCTATCACACCTGTCTTTTTTTGCCATAGCTCACAAAGTCACATCCAACAGAAATGACCTCTGGCAGGCATGTGTGTTTACTAAAGCTTAGCAATAGGCTGTGGTGATTCTCAGAGACAAGTGGAGAGGGGAAATTAATCAATAGGGCAGGTTTCAGAACAGAAGAATTGTTCCTATAATGGTAGCATTGAAGATAGAAAACCATTCTAAGAAAAACATGCAAGGATGCTTTATGTATTGCTTAGAGTACCTTCCACCACTTTAAAAACAATATCAGATTGCCAAACGACCTACTGAAATATCTTTTGTTTTAGTAAGAGTTTCTATTATTGTGAAGAGACAACATGACCACAGCAACTCTTACAAAGAAAAATATTTAATTGGGGCTGGCTTACAGGTTCTGAAGTTCAGCCCATTATTGTCATGGTAGGAAGTAAGGCAAGGTCCATGCAGGCACAGTGCTGGAGGAGCTGAGAGTTCTATGTCTTGTACTGAAATCAACCAGGAGAAGACTTCTGTGTCTCACACTGGGCAGAGCTTCAGCACATATATTACCTCAAAGCCCCACCTCCACAGTGACACACCTCCTTCAATAAGACCACATCTCCCAATAGTTCTACTCCCTGGGCCAAGGATATTCAAACCACCACACATATATATTGAATAAATATTGATTGTTTACTTTATGCCAGTCCCTCCACTTCAAATGGATTGAATGTCATGGAAACCCTAAAGCAGTGAATAGTATTCATGTAGTAGAGGAAACTGTGTACCAAAGATGTAAGAACTTACTTCAAAACCATGAGGTCATGAAGTAATATAACCAACATCATGTCTGTCTGTGGCTAGACCCATGCGCATGCCTTAGCTGCTAAGGAAAGAACCACAGAGACAATACAGGTAGAGAAAAAGGATTAAACTTGAGAAGACAGAATTACAGTGTGAACAACACAGGCTCTGGTTTGAGAGCTTCTGAGCTAGGTTCACCATCTAAGGCAAACAGCTCTGGTTACAGTTTGACTTTTCAAAGCTCCTCTAGAATCCTGGAATATAAATTCCATGCTTTTATGATATTTGAAATAAAAAGTAGTTCTTGAGTGTTTGCTTCTCATAGTTTTTCTCCTTGCCAAACAAAGACCAAGATACAAAGAGTTTCTGTGTTGATTTGTTATGAGTAGAGCAAAATTATCTCACTGCTATTAAAACCAAAACCACTATCAAAAGATGTTTCTTCTCCCATAACAAGCAAGTTTGTAGGGATGTGGAGGATTCGATGCAGTCAGAAAACTCATGTAGGAGAAACTACTTGAAAAGTGAAACAGGAAACAAAATTCCTAATAGAAAGAAAAACTCAGTGTAAGTGGTAAATAAATGGTGTGGAAAATCATTGAGGTGCCAACAGCATCATTTCAAACAGTATCCTATATACAGCACTCTCACGCTGTGTTGTGCTTGTTGCTCATTAACCCTGTTCAACCTCCCATTCCTATTTCTGAATCAGTGCCCACTGACAGAGCTCCGTATATCTTAAAGTCATCTCATTTTAGTTTTTCAAAGATTTATGGGCTACATTTTATATTTTCTCTTTGGTGAACTTTAGTGTCAGTTGTTAATTTTCACAGAAAATTCTGTTACAGGGCTAGGGAATGTCTTAGTTAGGGTTTTACTGCTGTGAACAGACACCATGACCAAGACAACTCTTATAAGGACAACATGTAATTGGGGTTGGCTTACAGGTTCAGAGGTTCAGTTCATCATCATCAAGATTGGAGCATGGCAGCATCCAGGCAAGCATGGTTCAAGAGGAGCTGAGAGTTCTACAACTTGTTACAAAGGCAAACAAGAGAAGACTGGCTTCCTGGCAGCTAGGACCAGAGTCTTAAAGCCCACACCTTCAGCAATACACTTCCTCCAACAAGGCCACACCTTTTAATTATGCCACTCCCTGGGGCAAGCATATTCAAACCAGCACAGTGGAGCAGCTCAGGGTGAAAGGTGCTTATTGTGTAAGTTGGTGATCTGAGCTCAGTCTCTGGAACCAGGGGCTAAAGCTCGATGTGGTGACACATCTGTAATCCCAGAACCCCTAAGGCAAGATGGGAGGCAGAAAGAGGAGAATCACCTAGAAGCTCATTAGCCACCTAGCCTGGAGTATGTCATAAGGAGAGAACAAGGGAGACCCTGTCTTACCAAGGTGGAAGGAGAGAACTGACTCCTGAAAGTTGTTCTCTGGCATGCACAGAGAACACACACACACACACACACACACACACACACTCACAGACAAATTTAAAGAAAACTCTACTGTAATACCAGGGGAAAGTATACTGAGTGTGCATGGAGTTTCATGCCTACTGACATTTGGAGGATAAAGCCAGGAGGATCCAGAATTCCAGACCAGTCTGGGCTATGTGGAAAGACCCCCTGACTCATTAAAAGAAGAAATAAGAAGGCTATTGAATTTAAGAATGAACTCTTACATGAATGGATGCTTTTCACTGTTGAGGCCACAACAATGGATCTTAGACACCCAATGATTCCTTAGGTTCTTTAACAAAATCTGTGGTTTGCTTCATTTGCATTCTGCACATTTTTGGAAATTGCATAGTAGTTTTATCATTGGTCATTATGTTTTTCAACTCATAGGTAGGGTAGCTTGCTAGTCAGTTGTCTTTTTACATTCATTTATTATACTTAAATGTACTTTGGATAATTTGAATTTTCTATCAAGACAGAAGTCATGATTTTAGAAATGAGAATACAATCTGACATTTATAACTCTTCCTTTCCTTGTTTGTCATATAGGATGTTTGAGATGTAGACTAGGTCGAGTGTCAGAGACACTAACCTCATTGTGTTTGTTATACCATGCCACTGTTCAATATGGTGTTTGCTGTATTTGTTGATATGTTACTTATCAAAGAAAGGAAGCTCCCTTCAGTTTTTAGATATTTTTATTCTTAGCAATGGGTGTTAAGTTTAAATACATTTAAATTAAGAATAAGAGGAAATAATTATATAGCAGTGGGAAGATGGATACATTTCTGGAATGAAGGCATAACAGTCTTCCAGGTTCCTGTGATCATTGACAAAATTAGTCTCCTTGTAGGACTGAGACCTGTGTCCTGCTGTTTGTTACTGGGTAATTTTTCTCATTCTTAAAGGTCTCAAGTCCATGTGACTCCTTACAGCTTTCCCTAAGGCTCAACAACTTGGCAGCTTGCTTCTCTTAAGGCCAAGAGAAGAAGCTCTCCCTGTCTCCTAGGACATTATCTTATATAGCAAAAGAGAGTCATGAGTGTGGGCATGTTCTATCTGTATCCTGCTCCGCCCTATAGCTCTGTTCTGTTCTAGTCTATTCCATGGGATTCATACTCGCCACATTTTACTATGTAAAGGCATGTCATGAAGGGGAAGCAGCTCCAGGAGTGGTAAAGCTCCCACAATACTAAGTAATACTTATTGTTTGATTTCAACTTCTAAAAATTCTTCTGTATTTGTGATCACATTGCTTATTTTTAAAAGTTGTGAGGTTTTGTTAGTTGTTAACCTTGATTTTACTCTTTTTTCTTCTTCTTTTTTTTCTAGAGACAGGGTTTCTCTGTGTAGCCCTGGCTGTCCTGGAACTCACTCTGTAGACCAGGCTGGCCTCGAACTCAGAAATTCGCCTGCCTCTGCCTCCCGAGTGCTGGGATTAAAGGCGTGCGCCACCACTGCCCGGCTTGATTTTACTCTTACTTGTTTGCTTATTTAGTCAAATCTAATAGGTGTCAAGAATCTTTTGTTTTCTTTCCTACACAATTATTCCTATTCAAACCCTTTAAGTTTAGGGTTTATTTTAATAATCTTATCCTGTTGCTAATTTGAATGCTTATGTTAATTTCATTTACCTCTCGCCTTCTAATTTTCTATGAGATGTATTTAACACACACACACACACACGCACACACACACACACCTATTTTCTTCTGGCACAAGTGTGCTTTTTCTATGAATACTTTCTTGCCTTCAAAGAGTAGATAGAATGAGAGGAGGAAAACTTCAAAGTTACAAAAAAGAATGGAAAGGTAAGGTTTATTGCCTGACTCTGTGGATACTAAAGCATGATAAAGGTGTATTTCACTTGTGACTTAATTAAGGATATTGTAATGAAAAGAGCTGTATTCTATTCTATTATACTCTATTCTATACACAGAAGATGAATGCAGTCGTAATGGAATTAAAATGGAAAGAGAAAGACAGACAGAAAAGCCATACTTTGGATACCCACCCTGCCCCACTCAGGAGATCTACAGTGAAGTGACACAACTGTTGGCTGTTAGATATGCAGGAAGCCTGTTGAAACAAAAGCAAGAAAAGGGATTTCCCTCTAGTTTTTCCTGGAAGAATAAAAGTCTGCCAACACCTTGATTTTATCCTCAACACATGTCATTGGGACTCTGGCCCCTAGAAAAGTAAGGTACTAAGTTATTTGTTCGAAGCTATTCTTTTGTGGTAACTTGCTAGCAACAACAGGAATCTAATACCATGGTAACAGTGGACTATAGTAACTGCGTGTGAACATAAATGCCAAGTGAGAAATCTAAGTGTGAACTGAAGTTCTCAGAAAAAAAAATCATTCCTATATTGAAGATTCTATATGATGGACTGGCTGACTAAGATTTTGTGATTGTGGTGAGTTGGAATGTTGATTTAGAGCAATGCTCATTTGTTGTGATTATCAACTTCAAAGAATCTAAAATCACCTAGAAACTGATGATTCTCTAGGCATGTCTGGAGGGAATTCTTAGATTGGGTTTATTGAGGCAGGAAGTCCTTCCAAGGGCTAAGATCCTGAATGGAATGAAGATGAACTGAACACTCGTTTATCTGATTTGTGGTTGTAGTATCGACAGCCTCACACTCCTGCCACCATGTCTGCTACTTATGATAAAGCATATACTTGTGAATGGAAATATAACCTTACTTCCTTAAGTTGTTTTCTTTTGTCAAAGCATCATTAAAAGTAACTAATATGGAAATCTCATAGCAGGAGTTGGGTCACTGCTGGGGTAAACCTGACCCTGTGATTCTTAGGTTCTTGAAACTGGCTTAGGTGAAGAATGAGGAAATATTTGGAACTTGGGGCAAGAGAAGACCTAGATAGAATACCATAAACAGAGCTCAATGAGCCACTCTGAAGAGAATTTGGAAAACAGGCATGTAAATATTATTTTTAATATAAATACATATAGTAATTTAATATGGTGGATATATTTCTTTATCCTAGCTAGTTCTCAGCAATTACACAGAGAGACTAAGATTTATTCTCAAGCTTCACCTCAATACCTGGGCAGTTAAATGATCTATCTTAACTCCTAAACTAATCTGGCTACCTTCTAGCCAAGATCTCCATAATTCTTGCATCTATGGCCTTCCATTCTCTAGATAAACTCTATAAATTGTTTTCTCCTTCTTTCTCATAGCCAATATGAATCTCCCCTCCTCTCTCTCTTCTACCCTGGCTGGTGGAAGACCCATCCTATTCTCTCTTCGGTCCAGCCATTGGGTGATCAGCATTTATTGACAAGGTAAAGAATAAATGGTATTGTTTATACAAACTTGAGACAAAAGATTCTTGACATAAGCATTACAATGCCATGTCTGGATTAAACAAGATATGAGGGCAGAGAAATTACATTTGAATAACACAAGGAAAACCTTTACACAGTGAAAAAAAAACAGTATGCCTACATAGGTGTGTCAAAAGAAACAAGGGCAATGGAAGCCCAAAGGACGAGGTTTCAGAGAGAACAAGGATGCTTTCGGGAACTGCGCTCATACCGTTCCTGTTAAATCATGGCAAAGAAACTGCTTGTACGCTGCCCAGATCCTGATAGCTTCAGTGAGGCTGAACTGGAAAGTAAGGGACTAAGTTGTTTGATGCAGTAAATTGCAAGACAGGATAGCATTCGGGCTTCGGCATGCATACTGTTTACTGTTCTAACCAGGTTTATTGTGATATAGAGCAAGCAAAGGAACAAACGTATACGTTCTAACTATGGTTTTGATGCAGAACAGAATGAGTTTAATATTGCAAACAAAGGCTGGAGAGATAAGAGTGTGTGTGGCTCTTGCAGAGTTCAGGTCCCGGCATGTTGACTGACTTAAAACTGCCTCTGCCTCCTTCTCCGGGGGACCAGACATCCTCTTTTGGTTTTTGCAGGTACCTGCACTCACACACACACATAGCCCCACAAAGACACATACACAAATAATTAAAACATCAAAGTATTTTTTAAAATTGCAGACAACAGATCTGAGTGTGTGTGTGTGTGTGTGTGTGTGTGTGTGATCATTAAAGAATTCAACACCATTAAAGAGAAACAGCTACAATGAGGGGAAGATCCCACCCATGAAAGTTGCCGTCTTCGAAAAATACAAATTCATTTGAAAGAGACTAAATTATGCTAATGAAAGTATTTCCTACTGAAAAACAATCCCTTAGGGAATGGTTTTCCTGGGATTAACATGTCAATGGCCACACAACTCTGATCCAAGGCTCCCAGGCTATAGCTAAAGGTGGGCTGAACTGCTTTTGTTGGGAAGAAGACTGTGAAAGTTATATTGGCCTGCACCAAGGTTTCACATGGCCTTAGAAGCCAAGCAGTATCCCTGTGTCAGGGATAGAGCCTTTACAAGGAAGCCCTATGGCCAATGCAGGGAGTTGTGAAGGTAGAGTCTAAGCTATAGTGAAGCGTCCAGTATGCTAGAGGTACTAATACTCTGTGAATGTGCTTCAGGCAGAGGGTTGGTGCTACCTGAGCCCTTTAGAGCACAGATGATTCTATCACAGGCCTCAGGTGCCAAACATGGAGCTGTAGGATTTGATGCTTGCCCTATTCAATTTTTGGTCTTACTTTTGCCCACTCCTTCTGTGCTATGATCCCATCGCTCCCATTTGTAATGGAGCTGCTTACTCTGTGACATTGTATAGTGAGAATTTGTAACTGGTGTTTTGGTGTTATAGTTACTCATAGTTAAGAGACTACTTGAAGTTCAGAAGAGACCCTGCATTTGAAGTTTTGAATGACTTGGTGATTGTTAAAGATTTTGGGGACTTTTGAAGTTGGACTAAATATATTTTATGAGATAGCCATGAGCCTATGAGGACAAAAGATAGACTGTTGTGACTTAAAAATGGTATGTTATGGTGTCAAATTATAATCATGGGTAGACTTGGGATGGCTCTTGGCTGTCAAATTGAGAGGATTTACAATCACCAGAGAGACAAGCCTCTGGGCCTACCTATCTTGATAGGGTTCCTTGCAATGGAAAAGCCCACTCTAAATGTGAGTGAAATTATTTCATGGGTTTGGAGCATGATCTAACAAGAAGAGAGCAAGATGAGCACCAGGGTTTTTTTTTTTTTCTGCTTCCTGAATGCAGATGCAAAGTGACAGCTGGCTCACTTTTGCTACCAAGCTTTACCCTGCCTTGATGGTCTGTATAGCCTTCGACTATAAACCAAAACAAACAGACCTTTTAGCTGTGATTATCAGGTAATTTTGCCACAATAATGTGATGTGTAGTTAACACAAGGACCAAAGTTACCTCAGGTTACCTTTAGTCTTACGAGTATCCATTTATCACTCACTTTAAGTGTCTAATCTAATATCCTTTAACTATCTTAGTGTATTAACAGACTACTAATTTTTCCAAACCAAAAGTTTAAGGTGTCATCAGATAATATTTGAGACCTATAACAGAGCATTTTCTATTCTGCTGTAACCTGCCTACCTGATGTTCCACAAGTAAATTAGGTAAACACATTAATTTATGATCTTTTGTTCTGGCTTATGAAAAGTTCACATACCCACTTCCACACTAGATCGAGTTATTTTGGACAGCCTGAATCTATATTTCCAAGCTATGATCATTTATATTTGGCTCATAATATCATATTTCTTTTGAGCTGAGAGCTGTGTTTCTTGTTAGTGTGATTTATAAGATTCATAGTTTCTCAGTTTTAGTACTAGATCTGCAAAAAGACTAATGCATTTTAGCTTGGAGTCTGGGTGCCTCTCACCCCAGTTCCACAAACAAGTAACTCTGTACCACTATAAAACTGGCTAAACTTAGAGCCTCAGAAATAACGTGAATTGGGCTCTTACAAATCCATTGACTCCTGGACTATAGTTCAGATTTTAGAGAGGCTCTATCTCAACATCAATACCCCATGAGGATGTCACATCTCATAAACTTCTGAGACCCATGAACAGCTGCAATTCGCTCCCTATAACACCTTTAGGGTATGCCTTGAGTGTGAGTCACCTATTCCCTGTAGGTTCCAAAATGCCTTGTAGGACGTTGAAGTCTAAAGGAAGGAGTGTGTAATGGTGAGTCGAGGCAGAGAGAAGAACTGAGGAGGATGAGTATTATGCCAAGGACACTCCTTGGGAAGACATGAATAAATGTCTACTAACATTAGCCAATGAATGGATAAAGTAATAATTCCACCAGAGTCCAACTTGAGAAGCCAGTGAATTGACTGGGGGTTACTCATCGGAATACATTAGAGGAACAGGGGTAACTCATGGGGAGCCACTTCACCAACAAGCCCACTCCAATCTGAACGAGAGCTCACCAAGGCAGCAATGCCTGAGCTCTCTGTCTGACTTGCAGGCAGCTCCTCAACTCCAAGCCTTCTCTCCTTAGCACTGTTCAATGGGCTTCTTTAATCATGTAGCGTTCCCAGACTTGTGAGCTCTGTGACTTCCTGAGTCTCATAAGCATCCCTCCTGCTTCAGGAGGGAAGTTTTCTTTTTTTTTTTCTTTTTTTCTTTTTTCCAAATCTAACACTTTTGTGAGCCTTCATTTAATTTCTTTTTTTTTTATTTTCATATTTTATTTACATTTCAAATGTTTCCCCCTTTCCAGATGTCCCATTTGGAACATCCCCATTCCCTCCGCCCTCCCCCTGCCTCTATGGGGATATTCTCCAACCCACCTTCCCACCCCACCCCCCCACCCACTCTCGTCTTCCCTCCTTGACATTCTCCTATACTGGGGGATATAACACCCTCAGGCCCAAGGGCCTCTCCTCCCCCTGACAGGTAACAAGACCCTCCTCTGCAGTCTTTGTAGCTAGCACTATGGGTCCCTCCATGTGTATTCTTTAGTTGGTGAATCAGTCTCCAGAAGTATGGGGGGTCAGGCCAGTTGCCAGTGTTGCTACCTCCCTGGGGCTGCACACTCCCTCAGCTCCTTCAGTCCTTTCTCCAAGCCCTCCATCTGGGACCTCGTACTCAGTACTACTGTTCCTGCAAAGTGACTCTTGGGTATTTCAAACTTTTAGGCTAATAACCACTTAACAGTGAGTACATACCATGTTCATTCTTTTGTGACTGCGTTACCTGGCTCAGAATGATGTTTTCAAGATCCATCCATTTGTCTACGAATTTCATGAAGTCATTGTTTTTAATAGCTGAGTAGTATTCCATTGTGTAAATGTACCACATTTTCTGTATCCATTCCTCTGTGGAGGGACATCTGGGTTGTTTCCAGCTTCTGGTTATTATAAATATGGCTGCTATGAACATAGTGGAACATGTGTTTTTATTACATGTTGGAGCATCTTCTGGGTATATGCCCAGGAGTGGAATAGCTGGGTCCTCAGGTAGTATTATGTCCAATTTTCTGAGAGTTGGACAAACTGATTTCCAGAGAGGTTGTATCAATTTGCATTCCCACCAGCAATGGAGGAGTGTTCCTCTTTCTCCACATCCTCTCCAACATCTGCTGTCACCTGAGTTTTTGATCTTAGCCATTCTGACTGGTGTGAGGTGGAATCTCAGGGTTGTTTTGATTTGCATTTCCCTGATGACTAAGGTGTTGAACATTTCTTTAGGTGCTTCTCAGCCATTCAAGTTTCCTCAGTTGAGAATTCTGTTTAGCTCACTTCCCCATTTTTTGATAGGGTTATTTGGATCTCTGGAGTCTAGCTTCTTGAGTTCTTTGTATACATTGGATATTAGCCCTCTATCAGATGTAGGATTGGTAAAGATCTTTTCCCAATCTGTAGGTTGCTGTTTTGCCCTAATTACAGTGTCCTTTGCCTTACAGAAGCTTTGTAATTTTATGAGGTCCCATCTGTCAATTCTTGATCTTAGAGCACAAGCCATTGATGTTCTGTTCAAGAACATTTCCCCAAGTGCCCAAGAGTCGAGAGACTCTTCCCTACTTTCTCTTCTATTAGATTCAGTGTATCTGGTTTTATGTGAAGGTCCATGATCCACTTGGACTTGAGCTTTGTGCAGGGAGATAGGAATGGATCAATTCGCAATCTTCTACATGTAGACTGCCAGTTGATCCAGCACCATTTGTTGAAGACACTGTTTTTTTCCCACTGTATGGTTTTAGCTCCTTTGTCGAAGATCAAGTGACCATATGTGTGTGGATACATTTCTGGGTCTTCAATTCTATTCCATTGATCAACCTGCCTGTCACTGTACCAATACCATGCAGTTTTTATCACTACTGTTCTGTAGTACAGCTTGAGGTCAGGGAGGCTTATTCCCCCAGAAGACCTTTTATTGTTGAGGATAGTTTTTGCTATCCTGGGTTTTTTGTTATTCCATAAGAATTTGAGAATTGCTCTTTCTAGGTCTACAAAGAATTGAGTTGGGATTTTGATGGGGATAGCATTGAATCTGTATATTGCTTTCGGCAGGATGGCCATTTTAACGATGTTAATCCTGCCGATCCATCAGCATGGGAGATCTTTCCATCTTCTGAGGTTTTCTTCGATTTCTCTCTTCAGAGACTTGAAGTTCTTGTCATACAGATCTTTCACTTGTTAGTTAGAGTCACACCAAGATATTTTATATTGTTTGTGACTATTGTGAAGGGTGTCATTTCCCTAATTTCTTTCTCAGCCTGTTTATCCTTCGAGTATAGGAAGGTTACTGATTTGCTTGAGTTAATTTTGTATCCAGCCACTTTGCTGAAGTTGTTTATCAGCTGTAGCAGATCTCTGGTGGAGTTTTTCAGGTCACTTAAGTATACCATCATATCATCTGCAAATAGTGATATTTTTATTTCTTCTTTTCCAATTTGTATCCCTTTTATTTCCTTTTGTTGCCTGATTTCTCTAGCTAGAACTTCAAGTACTATGTTGAATAGATAGGGAGAGAGAGAGGGCAGCCTTGTCTAGTCCCTGATTTTAGTGGGATTGCTTCAAGTTTCTCTCCATTTAGTTTGATGTTGGCCACTGGTTTGCTGTATATTGCTTTTACTAAGTTTAGGTATGCTCCTTGAATTCCTGATCTTTCCAAGACTTTTATCATGAAGGGATGTTGAATTTTGTCAAATGCTTTTTCAGCATCTAACGAGATGACCATGTGGTTGTTTTCTTTGAGTTTTTTTATGTAGTGGATTACATTAATGGATTTCCGGATATTGAACCATCCCTGGATCCCTGAGATGAAGCCTACTTGGTCATGGTGAATGATTGTCTTGATGTGTTCTTGGATTCGGTTTGCAAGAATTTTATTGAGTATTTTTGCATCGATATTCATAAGGGAAATTGGTCTGAAGTTTTCTTTTATTGTTGGGTCTTTGTGGGGCTTTGGTATCAGTATAACTGTGGCCTCATAGAATGAATTGGGTAGTGTTACTTCTGTTTCTATTTTATGGAATAGCTTGAAGAGTATTGGTATTAGGTCTTCTTTGAAGGTCTGATAGAATTCTGCACTGAACCCATTTGGTCCTGGGCTTTTTTTGGTTGGGAGACTTTTAACAACTGCTTCTATTTCTTTAGGAGTTATGGGACTGTTTAGATGGTTTATCTGATCCTGATTTAATTTTGGTAATTGGTATCTGTCTAGAAACTTGTCCATTTCCTCCAGATTTTCCAATTTTGTTGCATATAGGCTTTTGTAGTAGGATCTGATGATTTTTTTAATTTCCTCAGAGTCTGTTGTTATATCTCCGTTTTCATTTCTAATTTTGTTAATTTGGATACTGTCTCTGTGCCCTCTGGTTAGTCTGGCTAAGGGTTTATCTATCTTGTTGATTTTCTCAAAGAACCAGCTCTTGGTTTTGTTGATTCTTTGTATAGTTCTTTTAGTTTCCACTTGGTTGATTTCAGCCCTTAATTTATTTCTTGCCTTCTACTCCTCTTGGGTGTATTAGCTTCTTTTTGTTCTAGAACTTTCAGATGTGTTGTTAAGCTGTTAGTGTATGCTCTCTCCAGTTTATTTTTGGAGGCATTCAGAGCTATGAGTTTTCCTCTTAATACTGCTTTCATTGTGTCCCATAGGTTTGGGTAAGTTGTACTTTCATTTTCATTGAATTCTAGGAAGTCTTTAATTTTCTTCTTTATTGCTTCCTTGACCAACTTATCACTAAGCAGTGCATTGTTCAGCTTCCATGTGTATGTGGGCTTTCTGTTGTTGTTGCCATTGAAGACCAACCTTAATCTGTGGTGATCTGATAGGAGGCATGGGATTATTTCAATCTTCTTATATCTGTTGAGGTTTGTTTTGTGACCAATTATATGATCAGTTTTGGAGAAGGTACCATGAGGTGCTGAGAAGAAGGTATATTCTTTTGATGCAGGATGAAATGTTCTATAGATATCTGTTAAACCCATTTGGTTCATAGCATCTGTTAGTTTCACTGTGTCTCTGTTTAGTTTATGTTTCCAAGATTTGTCCATTGTTGATAATGGGGTGTTGAAGTCTCCCACTATTATTGTGTGAGGTGCAATGTGTGCTTTGAGCTTTAGTAGAGTTTTTTTTTATGAAAGTGAGAGCTCTTGCATTCGGGGCATAGATGTTCAGAATTGAGAGTTCTTCTTGGGAGATTTTTCCTTTGATGAGTAAGAAGTGTCCTTCCTCATCCTTTTTGATGAATTTTGGTTGAAAGTCAATTTTATCCAATATTAGAATGCCTACTCCAGCCTGTTTCTTGGGGCCATTTGCTTGGTAAATTGTTTTCCAGCCCTTTACTCTGTGGTAGTGTTTGTCTTTAATACGGAGGTGCGTTTCCTGGATGCAGCAAAATGCTGGGTCCTGTTTATGGATCCAGTCTGTCAGTCTATGTCTTTTTATTGGGGAGTTGAGACCATTGATGTGAAGAGATATTAAAGAATAGTGATTGTTATTTCCTGTTATTTTTAATGTTGTTAATATTGTTTGTGTGGCTATCTTCTTTTGAGTTTGTTGAAAGATTACTTTCTTTCTTTTTCTTGAGTGTAGTTTCCCTCTTTGAGTTGGCATTTCCCATGTATTATTCTTTGTAGGGCTGGGTTTGTGGAAACATACTGTGCAAATTTGGATTTGTCGTAGAATATTTTGGTTTCACCCTCTATGATTATTGAGAGTTTTGCTGGGTATAGCAGCCTGGGCTGGCATTTGTGTTCTTTTAGAGTCTGTATGAGCTCTGCCCAGGATCTTCAAGCTTTCATAGTCTCTGGTGAGAAGTCTGGTGTAATTCAGAGAGGTCTGCCTTTATATGTTACCTGCCCCTTTTCCCTTACTGCTTTTAATATTCTTTCCTTGTTTTGTGTATTTGGTGTTTTGACTATAATGTGACGGGAGGAATTTCTTTTCTCGTTCAGTGTATTTGGAGTTCTGTAGGCTTCTTGTATACTTATGTTCATCTCTTTCTTTAGGTTAGGGAAGTTTTCTTCTATAATTTTGTTGAAGATATTTACTGGTCCTTTAAGTTGGGAGTCTTCACTCTCTTCTATACCTATTATCCTCAGGTTCTATCCTCTCATTGCATCCTGGATATCCTGGATGTTTTGGGTTAGGAGCTTTTTGGATTTTGTGTTTTCTTTGACTGTTGTGTCCATGTTTTCTATGGTATCTTCCGCACCTGAGATTCTCTCTTCCATCTCTTGTATTCTGTTGGTGATGTTTGCACCTATGACTCCTGATTTTTTTCCATGATCTCTAATTCTAGGGTTGTCTCCCTTTGTGATTTCTTTATTGTTTCTATTTCTATTTTTAATTCCTGAATGGTTTTGTTCATTTGATTGATTGTGTTTTCCTGTATTTCTGCCTGTTTGATTGTGTTTTCCTGTAATTCTTCAAGGGATTCTTGGGTGTCTTCTTTAAGGGCTTCCAGTTGTTTACCTGTGTTCTCTTGTATTTCTTTAAGGGAGTTATTTATTTCCTTCTTAAAATCTTCTATCATCCTCTTGATAAGTGATTTTTAAGTCTGAGTCTTCCTTTTCTGGTGTGTTGGGGTATCCAGGGCTGGCTGTGGTGGGAGAGCTGGGTTCAGCTGAAGCCAAGTAGTCTTGGTTTCTGTTCCTTGTGTTCTTGCCCTTTCCTTTCGCCATCTGGTTATCTCTGTAGTTAGCTGGTCTTTCTCTCTCTGACTGTGGCTTGTCTTTCCTTCAAGCTCAGATGTCAATATTCCTGGGAGACCAGTTCTCTCTTCCAGCTGTTCTTCAGACCCTGCGTCTGGAGTCCTCCTGTTGCTGGCTCTTCAGCACAAGTGGGCGGGTAGCTTTCTCCCTGAGCTACTTGTATATGGAGAGGCCTGTTGGCCCAGGTGGGGTTTCTGGCCATAGGTGGAAGCAGGCAGGCTCTTATCTCCCGGGTTTTCCTCAGTCCCTGTGTCTGAAGCCCCAGGAAGGAAGTTTTCAACCAGGAGGAAATTTCTACACACAGTGAGGGAAGCTTACAGGATTTGCCTGATGACTATGACTGCTGTGAGTGCCAGGCAAAGGCAGATGGCATTTTAAACCCTTGATGTAATTTCTGCTGAAGTTCCAGCCTTCCTGGGTTAAATAACACCATCACATGGAAAGAGCATGCTAGTCAGCAATTGAAACTGAACTTGGCATAAGCACCCACTTTGTCCAAGCACCATTTGGGCATACAGCACAAAACAAAGCAAAGGAAAATGTTTTCTTCTCAAAAAACCTAGCATTTTATTGTTTTGTCGATACTTGGAGCTCATCACTACCATTTATTGTTAGCTATCAGCCTTATTCCAATATTTGCTGAGAGAAAAGTCTGGCATACTTCTGACTTCCCTTGAGGATCTGCTTTCAACCCTTAAAGAGAACAGAAGGAAAATTTTAAGTTCAGACCTCCTGTTATTTTGTATGTTTTGACAAAAAGAGCTGAAATTATGCATTTATGGTCCAAGATTTATTTCCATTCTGATTACCAAAGTAGGATAGCCAAAGGTGGATTCTGCTGGAGTTTGTCTGCCTTGTTTTGGTCTTTAAGGGTCTGAGTAACCCCAGGCCAGGGCTAGATAAAGCAATAGGCTCACCTGAGGATGTCTCCTTCAGTGTCAAATCCAAGCTTTGCCTGCATGTAGAAATGAACAGATCTTTAATTTTGCACTCTCTGCTGTCCTGGACTCACTCAAAACTGCCTTATAAGGTTACTTTCATGTTACCTTAAGCTCAGTGCAATCACATGAAAATGCGATTTTCACTTTTGAAATACTTTGGCAGGCAGTGAGTGGAATTTCGACTATAATTCTTGAAGCACACAACAGACTTAACGAGGCTAAGGTACATTTCTCAGCACCCAGAGAAATTAATTCACCCAATTATGAACTTGTTTAAAAGCTCTCGGATGGAAATCTTGGAGCAGACTGCCACCTTCAGGATAACTAACAAATTACCTCACTGAACTTTACCCCTCTAGTGTTTTTCCTACAATGAAGCAGTCTAATTAATAACGGTCATTTAAAATATTAACACCCCTCCCCCTAATTTTTGCTTTAAATTTGTTAGACACACCAATCTACTCACCTAATCAACCAGGCTAAAATCTTTAATAGATTTCACAACCATGGTCTGGGAGAAATTTTATTAATTCGGAAACTTATTTTCTTGCTGATGGGCTTTAAAAACATGGGTCAATCACATTGAATCCTTTCCGAAATGAAAAGGAAGGAAGAGACAAAGAGGAGGGGAAAGGAAGATAGAATGTGTAATGTTGATTTTTCTTTTTTCCAAATATACCGTTGAGGCCAAGTTGAGGCCAGGGTCTCCCAAAATGATGGAGACTGAGAGAGGCAGCAGAGCTGAGAAACGGGGCTGAGAAGAGCAGGGTGACTCAGCACTTATGGAGGAGTACATCAAGTTAGGAATACTTATGAGAGAAGGGGAAGGAAAGCCTAAAATTCATAAAACTAGGGACAAATTGACGGGAAATGGTATGCGAAGATAGTGAAAAACAAAATTGGCTCAGAAATACACCAGGCAAGGGACAGGAAAATAAGGGCTGTCAAAACGGAAGAGCGGCCGAGAACAACTATTTTCTATTTTCGTTTCTCAAAAGCATAGGCAGGTAAATTCAAAACCTTGACCTTGCGCTCTGCCCTCTGAAGAGGTTGGAAGATCTCCGCTTCAGACTGTGGCTACTCGAAATTTTGCAACCGTGGGGTCACGTCAGCTCATACTGAAAGACTCCGGAGTAGCCGGTGGGCGTCCCTGGCAACGCCCATAGCTGTCCGCGCATGCGCCCCTGCGGGGGGGGGTTAGTCCCGCGTGTGTCCTCCCGGCCGCCAGGGGGCGACCAGCGCGCCCTCGGCGTTTTACCTTTGCCTAACCCCTGGTGTACGCATGCTCTGTGCGCACAGAGGTCACCCGTGCCGGTGTTTCCCCACGTGCGTAGTGGACTAAGGGCTTCGTGATGTAGAGATGGGGGCTCGCGTGACCCGCGCATTCAGGAACTTCAACTTGGAGAAGAGAGCGGAGCGGGAGATCAGCAGGAGGAAGCCCTCCATGGCACCCAAGCACCCGTCCACCCGCGGCCTCCTGCAGGAGCACCTGAGTCGTGAGTGCAGCCCCTTCCAGGCCTCCGGTGACATTGAGGTCGTCCCCGCGCGGGCCCGGTGGTGGCGGCTGGAAGGAATCCCAGAGCCCAGGGCAGCCCGCGCTCTCTCAAGGGATCTGCGCATGGTGCACGCTGAGTCTCGCCCTAGTGTTTTCCCCTAGATGTCCAGATGATTGTTTTTTTAATATTGTCACACATATTCACGATTTTAGAGAATGTTTTTCTTAAAAAAAAAAATATATATATTATGGCCTTTTTTTCTTTCCTTAGAGTATCCAGAAATCGAAGAAGAAGTTTCTAGAAAAGATAACAAGCTGCTGACATTACTAAGAGATGTATATGTCGATTCCAAAGATCCGGTGCCTTCCTTGCGGGTAATGTATGCGTTAATTAATTAAGTCAGCAGTTTATATCGGAGGCCTGAGGAAGTGATCAAGAAAAAGAGGGCAGTGGGTGAAAGTGCAAAGTGTTTCGGGGATGGGGTGGAGGTGTTGGTCAGTGTAGAGCACAGCGGTCTAGACACAGGGCTTTGGCTGGTTAGATACTTAGGGTATCCCGAAAGACCTGTGAAGTGATTGATTGAATGGATCTGTGTGAATTGTTTATTTTAGCAGTTGTAGGGTTTGGTTAAGGCACTTTTTAGTGGTTAGCTGAGCAACAAATATGACTTTGAGAGCTACTTTCATATTCTGTAAATTAAGATGCCCTTAACGACAGCCTCAGTGTTTGGGGGTTGGTGGGAGCATGTTCATATTTTTGAGGATATATCCCGACAAGATATGTAATATTATATGTAAGTTAATATAATATGCTGGAATGGTGGGCATGTCTCATGTGTTAGGTGTAACTGTTTATATGTAGTGATTAAAACAGATGGTGGTCCTACTCTCGGAGGCTCGTGATACTTTTCAGGCCACAGACATTAAGTGGATGAGCAGCTGTACAACTATAGTGTAATTACAGGCCTGGGATGGTGAGGGACTGCTTCTGAGGAAGTGACATTTAGTCCTGGGTCTGGAGTGTGAATTGAAATGGCAGTCTGGAAGGTGAAGAGTTAGATTAACCAGAGAGGAAGTACCAGCCACAGCTCTCAACATGGTTTTGCATTATAAACTTTTTTTGTATTATCTAATATTAAGCAAAAGACTGCAATTACAGCTACTTATATAATGCTCATAATTTAATAGTGACTGTAGGATTCAGTTACTACCAGATTCTCACACAAAAAAGATACATTGATTGATGGCCATAATATAGTATTTTTAAGCTGAGCAAAACTTGGAACTAGGGTTTCCCGTTTATAATAAACATGGTGTGTGTGTGTGATGTGTGTGTAAAGATATTTGATATTATACTTAGTATTTAGTCTGTAGCAGTGATAATCGCCTATGTAATTTATTTACTAATTTTCCGACTTCTGATTATAGACTTACTGGTGCTGTTTGGTTTTGTTTCTTACCACTAGAGGCATACTATCTCAATAAAGTGGTATGACACATCCTGGTGACTGTTATGACCCCCAAAAGCTTGTCTCTTCTCCAATTACTTTCCTCTAAATGAACTTGGGAATCAAATTGTCAGTGTCTTTAGTAAGCCTTGTTTAGATTCAATTATAATTAGATTTTATTCACAATTTAACTAGAAGAAAGTAAAGCTCTTCTAATTGTTTAATCTTTGAGGAAGAGAGAAAGTTGTTTTTATTAAGTAGTAATTTTCTTCCCCTCATTTGGGAAAATGGGTGATTTTTATTTTCTAGCTACCTATTTAACTAGTTATTATTTCTGCTAGGAAGTAGTTTTGCAGTTTCTTGTTTTCTTAATATTTTATATTTATGTGGAATTTGTAAAAAAAACTTTTCTGCCTTTCTACTAAACGAAAAGAGGATGTTAAATTTTATTATTTGTGTGTGTGTGTGTGTGTGTGTGTGTGTGTGTGCGCGTGCGCCAAGTGATTAACATGAAATACTGAGTAGAAAGGCCAGATCTGTATGTATGGAGGGGAAGGTGGATTTACCTGGGTTTGGAAGATGAGAGACACTTTGAGATTTAGGAAGTGGAAGAGTAAGAGGAGTGGGTGCCTGAGACTCAAGTGGGAACCTGAAGGTGGAGGAAGCCAGTCTGAGAGACTGCTTAGAGGGTATGCGGCAAGGGAAGCGTGGGGTAATGGCTGCATCGTGAAGTACATGCCAAGGAATTTCAGATTTATCAGGAGGGCTTTGGGGAGCCATTGAAGGGGGGGGGAGAAATGTATAGATGTTGGCCTAGAAGTGGTGTAGGCAGGTATAGTTGAAAATGAAAAGAAAACGGGAATCTTTGGCACGGCTTAGGTAGTAAGCACAAAGCTTAGGTGGGAACTCCCAGAGATCCACTTGCCTATGGATGCCTATGATGCACAGACCAAGTCTCAAAATATGTATATGAGTGTGAGTGCACCCTTGCAAGTACGTGCTTGCATGTGCATGCACGTGCTATCTTTTGCTGTGATAAAACTGACCAGAAGCAAAGTGGAGAGGAAAAGGTTTATCTTACACATCTAGGTAACCATTCATCAGTGAGGGAAGGCTGGAAGACAGTTTTCAAGTGGGCTGTTCCAGCGCTGTGAGAGTGCTGCTTGTTCGAAACAGGTGTAATGTTAATCTAATAAGGCCTCATTCTTCTCATATACAAGTTGAGGTTTCCTTAACTAACTGCTTAGGACCAGACGCCTTACAGATCTCATTTGGAATATTTGTACATATATTATGAAGCATCTTTGTTGTAGGATTCAAATTTAATTATGAAATTTGTTTGTGTTTCATAGATACCTTAAAAAGCTTGAAGGCGAGTTGACAGGTTATTCTTAGTGTAGCTGCATTTTGACTGCTGACCATCACAGGAAGTTAGATGTGGCATTTTCTACTTGGGACATCATGGTAGAGTTCAGAAGTTTTGGATTTTAGAGCACTTTGGGTCTCACAGTTTTGGGTCAGTGATGCTCAGTGGCTGTGATATCATGGTGTGCATTCAGTTACAGTTTTATAGAGGCTTTCTTAGTTCTAGCTACAGTTAGGGAAAGACAGCTACAGCGAAAAAGCAATGTTTGACGAAGTATAAATGTGTGTATTTGGAAAGAAATGGTTTAGACTTAAGAGTCAGGGAAAATGTAAATATTTTATCCTAAAGCCCCCCTTTTTCTTGGTTCTAGGAAAAGGATGTTAAACTACAGCAAGAAGCAAAGGAATTCAGACTGCCGATAGGAGATCACCTTGATAAGACTATCACGGACATTCCCAAAGGCAAGATTACTGTTGTGGAAGCATTGACCCTTCTCAATAACCATAAACTTTCTCCAGAAACGTGGACTGCTGAGAAAATCGCCCAAGAATACCATTTAGAACTGAAGGATGTAAATTCCCTTCTCAAATATTTCGTTACTTTTGAAGTCAAAGTCTTTCCTCCTGAAGACAAGAAAGCAATACAATCAAAATGAAGAAAATGAAAAAACAATTTCCCATGTGCACTCTCAAGCTCCATGTTCTTGTTTTTCGTGTATTAAATTATACAAGTTACTGTGAACTGAGAGCCATAACTTTGAGAGCTCTTTGACCTCTTCAGGATTGTTCGTATAATTTTTTTTTTTTTTTCAATTTATGTATGTGTAGTTCCTGGGTGTGTGTTAGCACTATTGATCATGTGGCCCAAATCATTCAATATTAAGTTTCACTTTCCAGTTTAGGTTGGTTTGTTCTTTGTAAGAGACATTGAAAGCAAGAGCCCTCCTGACTCCTATAAGACTCGCATCGTGTTAGGGACAGATAATCAGCAGTGAGACACAGTGAGTATGTCTCCCAAATGAAGAAAGACAGGAAACTGAGTGAAAAGAAAGAAAAATATATATTACTACTCTAGAGATTAAAAAAAAAATCCATGAGTATTTTTTAATGTGTTGTTTTTAAATATGAAATAACTTTTGAGAAGAATTAGTGGTGTCTGTGACATGCTGGCTGTCTCTCTTTTGACAAATAGAAATAGGTAACTTGAAAAGCTTCTGAGAGGCAATACTTAAGACTATTTGAACAAATAACTTCCTTTAAATTTAGAAATGAAAGAAATATGAATGAACAGCTAAAAATAAGATGATCCCATTTGATAACCAGACATTTATACCTGTTTTCATTCAAGGAGAAAAAATAGCCAGTAGAAGTATAAAATAAATCCCTGAAGGGGCCTAGAAAATTACTGATGCATTCACTTAAACTCTGGAGCATGACACATTCCAGTAATAGCATCTCAGGTGAGGTAATGTGAGTTTGGCTCACTCTGGCATATTATACCGGTTTGACCTCTCTGAAACTGAATTCCTAGAAAATTATAACTCTGCCTTATATAAATTTCAGGACAACAGTGAAGATAAATGACAAAAGACCAGGTAAATACAAAGTCTTACAGTTAAAATGGCTGTCTGCAGCCCAGACAACGTAGTTGTCTGTAGTTTATGATGCAAGGAAACCAGAATTTAGGTTCTCAGAATCCTACTGAGTATTTTTTACTTATTCTGCCAAAACGAAACACATTTCAAAAGGACAGAATGGAGTTTGGGGAATTGGGCTTGTCCATATTCTTTCAAGGGAACAAATTGACATACTTGCCTCGAGACTCCCCTGGAAATGATGTGGAAGATGAATCCAGCGTGGTGATGGAGAGACAGCAAAAATGGGAGACGAATGGACAGTTTGTGAGCTTTTTCAGATCTAGTTCCAGTGAATGAACTATACCTACTTATTTGTGGTTCAATACAGAAGTTTAAGAGAACATGCTAATTCTAACCATTACAGATTATATTGGAAAATGTATTAATTCAAAATGAATATGTGAATCGGTAGTGCTGATCCGTGTTTCCTGGGTGGCTAGCAGATGTAAATATGGTTTCTTACATGGTATCATACAATAAATCCTTCCATTTTACACATTAGCCCACTTTTCTGGGTTTTTGATTCATGTAAAACACTAGTTGTAATGTCACAGAGGGTGTGTGGGATTCACATTTGGAAAAATGAAGTTTCGACTTCAGTTCCATAACCAACTGTGTCTGAATTGTCTTTGTATAACCAGTAACTGAGTGCAGTTTATGTATCAGGCACTAACCTAGGTGCTTTACATGTATTTTATTAATAATTTCCACAGGTGTGAAGTTAAGAATGTTTTCCTGGGAAAGTTACAGCCTGGGGAACTTCAGTCACTACAAAGATGAGTGGACGTTGAAGTTAAACAGAATGTTTTGTACTACTACACTGGATTACCTTCATGGAAGATGTAAGAATTATGTGAAATGACAGACGGATTGCCTGGGCGTAAAGGGCCCAAACTGCTCAAATGTGTGCTTGTATGAGAGTCCTTTGTAGAGCTTTGGGCTAATAGATGACTAAATCCTCTCGGCTATGAGAAACTAGGTAGCAGCATTGAGATCCCTGAGTGAGCGGACCAAAGATGCTCTAGAAATGACCAGCGAGTGTAATGTCTGCCGGCGCTGGTGGCTGGGGACTGGTACTGGGTCTGATACTTATTTTGAGAAGTGAGGAATGGGGACTAGAGTTTGAAGGGGTGGGACTGAATAAGGAGAGGAGGAAAGAGCGCCTAGGCTTGGCATCAGTAAAAACGAGAGCTGAGAAAAGCTATCCGTGAAGAAACCTGCCGCAGAAGAAGAAACCTGCCGCAGAAGGGTGGGTGGTTTGGGTAAACTACCCTAAAGAGAGGGTTTCCAAACTTGGGCAAAGTTACTGGCAAGATTAACCACTTAGTGTCAAGAGACACATAGATAAACTCAGGTGCGCTGACCCAACCTCAAAGACGACATCGCAAAGCTATTTAATATAACATCTTAGCTTCACCTTTTATGTTGGGGGTGGGGTTTGAGGTAATATCTTACTATGTAAGCCAAGCTGGCCTCAAAAGTCTTTAATCCATCTGGAGCAGCCCCCCCCCCCCCCAGGACTGTCCTTAGCTCCAGTGTGTTACTATTCAGTGTCTCATCACTCAGAAAGAGCTCCATGTTTGCTCAGGAATAGACATCCTCCTTTCTATATTTCCTCAGTGCCCTTAAGCATTCATGATCTTCGATCTGAATCTGTATATGATAAATAGCTATTTAATACAGAACCTTTTGGTGAGGAATTCCATGGACTCTTTCTCCCCTAATGTTTAGTTACTGGGTAGTGTTAACAAAACTAGACATGGGTTCAACTTGACCATAGCAATCTTCATTTCAGTTGCCATTACTGCCCAGAATAACACTGATTTTCAGTGCAATGATTGACCTTTATTACTAGAACTGGGATGGGTCTGTCTGATACTAGCTGGAGATAAACCAGGTACATTCTGGCTCGGATGAGGTCACTCTATTTTACAAGCTACTTTTGTTCTGACTTGTGTCGTGGGAATCCACCAACTCCTGATGTCATCAGGACTGCTTTTGTCACTAAGTTCCCAATAAACTGCACTGCAGTCCTAGATCTGCCTACTTCTTAAAGTGTGCATGGGTGCGTGCGTGCGTGCGTGCGTGTGTGTGTGTGTGTGTGTGTGTGTTTATATATGTGTGGGCACATTCCAGAGCCTGTATGTGAAGGTAAGAAGACAAAAGGTGAGTTGATTCTCTCCTTCCACCATTTAGGTCCCAGGGATTGAACTCATTTTGTCAGGTATGGTGCCAGTGCAGAACCCCCAGAGCCGTCTTACTCATCCTGGGTTTTGTTTCTTGTTACATAACACTATGGCACTGATTCTCATACACCAAGACAGTTGTTACAAAACAATCAGTGAAGCAGTTGACAGACTGAGGAAATGAATAAAGAAATCCTGACGTGGTCATCCGAATCCATGAGAGAAGGGGAGGCTCATGCATTGGAGGCTCCATGGCCCACATGTCAATGAGTGTAGCCATATCCTAAAATTGAAGCAGTGTTCAAGGCAGCATCTTATCCCATCGAAGGCTCTTTCCTGCCAGAAATAGTGGAAGATCAGAATGCCAAGCTAGAAACCTTTACTCACTTGGTTCCACTGAGAGGTTTAGAACAGCAAGAGAAGACAAGTTTGATAGGTTTGAGCAGTCATAATCAGAATGGTATATAAAACATTAGGCTCCTTGAGAGGAGTAAAGAAGAACCCTCATACCTGTGACACTTGTGTTTAGACTGTCCGTTAACTCAGTACAAGGAAAAGGTACTGACTATTCAGGTGAAGAGCCTTCTGTGTTAGAAACCAAGACTTTGTATGCTAAGGCAGAATTTCTAAATGTTATATAAACACTTTTAGCCAACTACTTTGTGAGTTGAACTGCCTAGATGCTAAGACTGGGACATGGGAGGGCACGGCATATCTGGCAGAAAATAAAGCGGAAAAGTGATCAGTGTTACAAACCTCTATGGGGGGAAGTTTTAACCCAACATTCAGGCAGTAAAGGCAGCATTAATCAAGAAGAGTAGGGCTCTGTTAGCCTCCCTGTAACTAAGCAGCTAATAAATACCAGACAGTAATTAAGTTTCCAGGTGACATGCTGCAATTAATGAGCCCATTTAAGAACTATGAGGAGTTCTGGATTCTGCCTGCTATGCCTATAGTGGCCCAGTCTGGGTGGTGAAAAGGTGGGATGGAAATTTAAAAATGACTTTGACTACAGGGAGCTGTGATGGTGTCTCCTAGTCATGATACGGCACCTAACAAGACTAAGGTAGCAGAAAACAAATCATGCTCTTGGTTTTGTTAATGCTGTCTGAACCTAACTGACGCTCCTCTCCGCATTGCCTCGAAAGCACATACAGGACCAGTTTGTTTTCTTTTGGGTGGTGGGTGAGAATACAGTGATCACTCTAGGTATTGCCTCGGGGATATTGCCACCACTGTCATATCATGGTGGCTTGGGAACACTCTCTCAATACATACTATGATTAATGTAGATGATGCCATATTAGCAGGAGGATTATTGGGGGACATGGTAGAATGATTATATTGTCACCTATGCACAAGGGGACAGACTGCTAACCCCTAGAGTCATGGCCCTGAACCATCTGTGAAGTTCTTATGGGTGCTCTGGTTGGATAAGACCTGTTTGCTTCCAGACACAGAAAAGTACAAAGGACAAACTCCCCCACCCCCATACCATTAAACATGCACAGGCTTTTGCGAGGCTCTCGTTATTGGTGTGCTTTCCTTTCCAGTGTAATTTTCTGCCTATGTAACACTATCTGCAGATTAAGAAGGGAGCCACATAAGGTTGGAATATTTCCCAGCAAAAAGCATTTGTAAAGACAAACTTTGAGGTGCAAATGCAGTTACAAGTCACTAGATGGCCTTAATAGCACAGACAAAAGGTCTGACGTTTTGATCACTTTCTGGAAAGGAGCTGAAACTAGATACAATCTTTTTACGACAGCAGTTTCCAGCAGTGTATGGGGGTCTACAGCAGTCATAATGCAAATTGGCCTATCTGGCCTCAATCTTCTTTCCTGTAAACACCTGCTATAAATGAGTTATAGGAATGTTTACAACAAAGTGTATTTTACTGTAGCTTATTGATTGGCAAGTTGTGCTCCCTTTGAAACTGCTGACTACCCTAGGTGGCCACCCCAGGGTTATGATATGATAGGTGCAAGTGAGGGTAGCTGCCAGACCTGAAACTCTTTGGTATTAACATGGACCAGCAGAGGGAACTCGAGTAGCTATCTGCAGCTGTAGTACAGTCTGCCATTTGTCCTGTCTGGTTTGAGGCAGGAGAAAATCAGAGCAGCTAACATGCAGAATTAATAGGTAGTATGGCTGGTGATGACTCATAAGCCAGGGATGCTTATTGTTTGTACTGACAACTATGCAGGAACCTGAGACCTTATACTTGTGGATGGCACTGTGGCATATGGAACAACCATAATATAGTTGAAGGCTTTTCTAGAGAAGGAGTGAGTTAACCTGCTGGTGGTAGTCAAAGTCTTGAAACTTAAGCAAGATATAGATTCTTGTATCATGTCAAAGTGACTTAAGTTTATTTCACAATATATCCTCTCCAGAATTGGGGTCAAACACATGGTGTATTATGGCGCTTTATTTGCCCTAAATAACCAAGCAGATGAGTCGGTGAAGTGAGAGAGAAACAAAAACATCTTGCAACATTAAAGCAACAAACATTGGCCCTATTAGGCAAACCTAGTTTTGCCGGCTGTGTGGGTACTCTTGGAGAATTATTAGTCATGGCTGGCACAGACTTACAAATCAGACATGTAACATCACAGTATTCCATGGGCAGTGCCAAAATCCCAAATGGGCTTAAGGCATTGTGGAATAGGAGAGTTCATAAGCCAGATAGGAGGATGGTGTGCATGGATTTAGCCTTTTCTGACTCCAACCACCTCCAGTCTTGATGGCTATGATTGCCCTATGATCCTCTCTGAAGTGTTGCTGGCCGGTTTTCCATTTCATAGCACACTGTAGCCAAAATCATTAGAAAATACCTGATTGTTGGAGTTTAGTTGAAGGTAAGTGCCTTCTGGCTTTGGTGATTAGGAAGAGCCTGTCTTTTTCTGACCTGGATGGTGAGTCTCCATTATGAAGGAAGTCACACTTCAGTGGAATAGTTGAAGACAACTTTTTCTTAATATTCAGCAATTCTGTAGCAGCATATTAAATCCCCAATAAAAGTGCACTCTTTGTAGTCCTGAATATGTGCCTTTTTTCCCTAGTTCTCACGTACTAGGACCAAATTATTGTGGAACAAACTATGTCATGGGGGCATATATAAATATAACAGAAGCATAGTAGAACTCAATTTTTAGTACAGAATCCCAAAGTGCTGTCATTTTTTAGTGCATTGATATTCCGAAATATGTATTAAGTAGTGACAAACTTCTTCCTCTGCTTCCTGTGAGGATAAGAGCCACAGAGAAGGCGTGGCTGATATCCTAGTTTGCTTCTCTGCTGCTGTGATAAAACACTGACCCAAATCGACTTGGGGAGGAAAGAGTTTATTACACATTCCTGTTTGTAGTCTATTGTCAGGGGCAGGCAGGCCAAGAGCTCAAGTGGCAACCTAGATGCAGGAACTGAGCAGAGAGCATTGAGGATGCTGCCGACTTGGCCACTTTCAGGCTCATGCTTCTTACTCAGCCCAGGATACCTGCTTAGGGATTATACCACCCAGAGTAGATTTGACTCTCTTTCATCAATCAGCAGTCAAGACAATGCCTCACAGATTGAAGGCAAATCTTCAATTGAGGTTCCCTCTTATTATGTGTGTCAAATGGACAATTAAGATTGGCCATCACAACTCATCTGGTGACAAGAATTTAACCAAAATGGAATATGTGTAAGCCACTGTATGGATCTTTTTTTTTCTTCATTTTTATTGGTTATTTTATTTATTTACATTTCAAATGTTATCCCTCTTCCCAGCTTCCCCTCCCCAACCCCCCATCCCCTTCTCTCTCCCCCTGCCTCTATGAGAGTGCTCCTCCACCCACCCACTTCTGCCTCAGGAGCCTAGCATTCCCTTATTCTGGGTCATCAAGACTCCACTGGATCAAGGGGCTCCCCTCTCAGTGATGCCAGATAAGGCCATCCTCTGCTATATATCCAGCTGGAGCCATGGGTTGCCCCTGTGTACTCTTTGGTTGGTGGTTTAGTCCCTGGGAGCTTTGGGGGTCTGGTTAGTTGATATTGCTGTTCTTCCTATGAGGTTACAAACCCCTTCAGCTCCACAGTCCTTGCACTAACTTCCCCAATGGGGTCCCCACACTTAGTCCAATGTTTGGCTGTGTATATCAGAATTTGTTTTGGTTAGAATCTGGCAGAGCCTCTTAGGGGACAGCTGTATCAGGCTCCTGTCAGCAAGCACTTCTTGGCATCCACAATAGTGTCTGGGTTTGCTGTCTACATTGTATGGATCTTGAGACACAATTCCTGAGTGGAAAAGAAACAGAGTACAATCTTGATGGACAGAAACATTTTTTGGTTGTGTGAGAAAGTATAACATTTGGAAAAGATACAGAGTTTTGAAGAAACAAAGTCACCCAACCAAAAGGTACTCTGCTCACTGCTCCAAAGCCAGCAAGCTGATGAAATGTGCAAATTGGATATTGCCATGTACATTGGAACACATGGGTTCATAGGGAGAGTTACTATTTCTTATATGGGTGGAAATGGGATATGTGTGTGCACATACTCAGGCTAGCTGGTCAACCTAGAGAGTCATTCCTCAGGTGTCCCCTCCCTGGCTTTTTGAGACCAGATCTCTCTATAGCTTGGAGTTTGCCCAGTAGGCTGAGCTGGCTGACTAGAAAGTGTCGGGGAGCTGTGTATCTCCATTTTCCTTGCACAAACCCTCACACCAATCTTTGCATGTGGGTTCTGGGCTCAAACTCAGGTCTTCATACTCACACGGAGAAGCACATTACTGACTGAACTCTTTCCCAAGCTCAACAGTTTCTAAAGTAAGCCTCAGGCCCTTTTCTATTTCCAGAAGGATGAATATTGATTAAATTTAGTAATACATGCTTGGTAGCAAAAAATTCCATTTAGAGGTAATGATGTTTGAATATTTTTGCTCTGTAGCAATATGCTTTGTAGCGCATTGTATGGGAAATGCAGCCAATTTTTCCTTAAATATCTCATTGACTCACAAGGTAAATATAACACAAATGATGCAACAATTTAACTGAACTATAAAGTAAAGATCTCTAATTTTACTTTAGGACTGTCTATAATTGCCTTTCGTTTTTCCATGATGCTTATTGCACAGTAGTATGCTCTATATAACTTTAATTTGCTTTAAATTTAACTTGTTTTCAATATAGGACATTATGATGTGGCAGTTCTTTATTATGGACTTGTAAATATGGGAAGAGGTGTTCTTTCATAGCTACTCATATGAGATATAGTACAATGGGCACTACAATTTGGGGTTCAGATTATTATCAGTGTAGGGGATGCTTGCAGGGTCACCACGCATTCGATCCTGAGTGCTTACTGCTCCTTAGAGCACATTCATTGTTCCCTTCTTGCTGTTCTGTTTTCAGTTCACCATTGGGGTTGGAACTCAGATCTGCACATGATAGGCTAGTGCTCTAGCACTGAGCTGTAGCTCAGGTTTCATAGTCATTAGTCAGTCGTGTATGCCAGTATCAGTCTTTCTGTTCCTATAGCCTGCCATGGCAGATGAGGCTGATTCAGACAGGAGTCTGGAACGGTATTTAAAATGTCTTGTGAAGGGAAAGGAGGGAAGGGGAGAGAGAATATTATGATGTATTTTACGAGTATCCAGAAATAGTCTAGCAGTATAGCATCATCACAACCTAACAGTGCTAGTCTAACCTCAGGGATTTTTTTGTTTTTTGGTTTTTTTTGTTTTTGTTTTTGTTTTTGTTTGTCCCTGGCTCTGATACTTCTGGAAAACTAGCAAAAGTTAAGGTCGACAAAATTTTAAAGACCCAATTTAAAATGGGTGAAGCCTCAAAACAGCATTCTTAATGAGGTCCTTAAATATTTAGGTCACAACATTCTATTTTTTAAGAGACCCACTTCTAGATAGGGTAAATGTATGACCCAGTTCTGAATGTAGATGTAAAATGAATATAGTCAGTTTTAAACTTTCTTTTGCTTGCTCAAGTAAGTTGCTAAATAAAAGAGGAGACAAACTTTCAAACTTGGCTTAATCGTTTTTTAAGAGAGGTAGCTCTTCTAATCATTCTCTAAGGTCAGTCTTGCTACTAATTATTGATTTATCATAAGTATTTGTTCACTTTCATTGTAGGCACTTATGTAGAAACTGTATAGTATAGACAATAACCAGGACCCAAGTCTCTTGGATGTTGGAGTTGGGGCATTAGTTGCTGTCCAGTTGTTCCAAGAAGAAAGCATCCCAAGACCTTGACGTTTAAAAGAATTACTTGTTCCGTCTCATAGATCTACGTCAGGAACTCACTTGAGTGACTCTCCTTTGAGATCTCAGGTGTACTGGAAGCTTGGATGTTGTCATCTGAAGGCTTATCTTGGCTGGACATCTAAGAGAATGCACTGTCGTGGCAGGAATCAATTATTTGTTGTTTGGGGTTCATCTAAAGCTATGGACCGGCTACTATACATAGCATATGCATGTGATATAGGCGTCCTAAAGCCCAGTGGTTGGCAGCATTCCAAAAGAAAATGTAAGAAAGAGTGCAAGTGTAAGGTTCTTTGGGTCAAGTTACACCATTTTGATTATTCTAACTTAAATAGGTAAGGTGGCACCTGTAAGGTGTTCATTATAAATCTACAACTTCCCCCCTTTAAGTTAAATGGTTATTGATTAGGATTGGACATGAGAAGCTCTAGAAGTGTTCGATCTTGCAGGTGGACACTGGATCAGTGATTCCATTAGTAAACACACGTGTGCAAACATCTAACTGTACGTTTAAAATTAAGCAATTTTATATCATTTCCATGGTATAATTAATAATTTAACATAATAAGAAAAATCAAACCCTATAATGTAACCAGACTAGTAAATCCTCTTTTTATGAAACAAACACATTCTGTTGGTCTGGGGCGCTGGCACCCTGACTAATACAGTGGGCATCATATCACCTCATTTAAAACTTTGCATTTGTCAAAACCAGACTGTATAATCTTAAAAAGTCCTCAAAAATAAATGAAATGCTAAAAACCTTAACAAAATTTAAAAGTACTCTTTGTAAAAACAAAACAAAGGCAAAAACAAAACAAAACAAAACAAAACAAAAATTCCATTCTGCCTTGGAATGGAAGCCCAGTGCCTACTTGCTGAGCTCATTTGGATGCTTTGGCAGCTGTTCCTCTAAGCTCCCAGCTGCAGGACTAAAGTTCACACCTCCAACTGTTCTCTGATTCACTTCAACATCCAACTTCAACTTCATCACTTCTGTCTATAATCCATTTCCCACATGATCCTCAGACTGATTTGTCAAAAAGTTGTGACTGTGAGACCCCTATGCACCTCGCTTTAAATTCATCCAATCATTTTTTGATGGAACTACAAATTCCTTAAATTATGAGAAAATCCAAGCCTATCTTATCTCCCCAAAATTATCTCTCATGACTTTCCTAGTAGTACTGTTTCCTTGTTGGCTGTTCACTATTCACGCCTACTTGGGCAGGATGGTTTTTTCTGCCTCGCTCACAGATTCCTTGTAAGCCTAGCCCCTGGAGACCTTTGGTGGCCAGGCTTCTAAACAGTACCCTGGCAGCGGCCCATGAGTAACCAGCCTCCCCTTCCCCAGCCCCTCCATACCCTCTCAGCACCTCCCACACCTGAGGAACTCCACTGGCTGGGCCCCGCCCCCAGACTTTCTTCTTAACAGCAATAACAACTGTTCCCAACCCTGGGATGGGTGAGTGCCCAGGCTCCACCCTAGACAAAACAACACAACAACAACAACAACCCCAAGCCAAAAACACAAAAACAAAAGACATTCCAACAATTCCTGATCTTTCCTCAAGGTCAGGCCACATAGTCCCTCCAACCCCAGGACACCCTCTTCCCCACTCCCCAACCCCAGAAACCTTATATAAACCTCATTTCTAGTTCAGTTCTCTGTTGCTTCTTGCCTGAGCAAAGGTAGACCCCCCCCTCCCCGGGCTTTCCCTCCCAATAAATCTCTTGTGTAATTTGTTGTGCAGTGTGACTTTATGGTATTCATTGGCTCCGGACCGCCAGGATACCTTTTCATCCAAGCTGTTAACCCTTACACTTATGTGGTAGTTATTTCCTATAACCTGAAATACAAAATAACACTTCAGAAATTTATTGAACAATAATTTAGTTCAATTTCAGTTCACGGAGGTTTCTGATTAGTTACTTGTTCCAAGAATAAGGAGATGCCTTGCTCACTGAGATGAGAGATCACATTACAGAGCAGAATTTAAGATGTGCTATTAGCAGTGTAAAGGTATACAAGTCAAAGGAAGGATGAGAGCCCTGTTGAGCAAGGCTTATTTGTCTTTACTGTTATTGTTGTCTCAAGGAGAATGAAGCTTCTCCTTAAGAGGTAAAACTGTATACATTTAATTAGTTCACTGGAGAATTTGGTTGTTCCTCAAGTCAAGTGTCTGTATTTGGACGACTTATTTACTAATTGCATATATGAAGTCTTCTATTCTCAGGAACATATTCTTGGGGTGTGTGTGTTTGTGTGTATGTGTGTGTGTGTATGTCAGAGAGAGGGAGTGAGAATTTTCTATGCTGGTAAATGCTATTTGGCATTTTTATTTTATCATTTCAGAACATAGCTATGGCTGATATGACTTTGCTCATGTTGGTGTATATGGGGGAAATACTTTGCTTTGGAGAAGGTGTGCACCTCTAGTGCTCTCTGAGATTCTCATTTCATTAGATTAATATTGCTTTATTACACCTAGTGTTTATATTTAGAAGAATTGAAGTCCTTTGGTTATGTGCCTGTTGTGGATGAGCTCATTGGATTAGCTAACCATCCCTACATTTGTACAACAGATGCATACTCCTGCTAATCCGAACAGCACAGACCAGGTGGTTTACAAAGCAGAACCATATTTTCTCATACTTCTGAATAATGGAGTTCAAGTTCAAGCAAGATCGGTTTCTTCTGAGAATGTTCTTTTTGGGGCTTGTAGATGTAGAGATGGCTGTCTTCTCCTTGGGTTGTCACATGAGCTTTCTGCATTGCCCCCTTGTGTCCTCATGATGTGTTACACAAGGACACCAGTCTTTTGACTGGGGTTCACTCAGTGACTTTGTGTAACTAACTAATTAATTAATCTATTTGCAAGCTCTCTTTGGTCCTCTGGGTTTTATAAGCTTTCTGTTCCACTTTCCACAATGTTCCCTGAGCCATGGGTACAGAAGTGTGATGTGTATATTCTGAGACTGGGCATATACACATGCAATAAAAGCCTGACCTCTAACATATAAGCCAAGAATAGTGACTAGGGAGTACTAGGGAGGCTCAATCCAGGCTGGAACATGTAGTGTGACTGTCTCAAAATCAAATAAAAACAAAGTATATAAATAAATAAAATAATTAATTAAAAAGACAATAACAATGGGAAAAATGAAACAAAAAACCAACCAAACAACAACAACAACAACAGCAACAACAAAATCCCCTAAAAGTATAAAGGCTGGAAAGATGGTTTAGCAGTTAAAAACCCTTGCTGCCTTGGTCTGGGCCGGTGCAGACCTTGGGCCTGAACTCCTCAACCAGTCCCACAAAACCCAGAGGAAGCTCCACTTCCAGGCACTCTAACATGCTCAGGATCATAGTAACAGAGGTGAGGAGGACTCAGCATCTGTCCCAACACTGGGAATAATTGGGATCAGCGGGATCCAGGGACCTAGGAACCCCGCCGGACCAGTGGCATGGGTTCCTTCCTGTCTGGAATTGTGGCCTGAGCAGACCTTGGGTGTGAACTCCTCAGCCAGCCCCAAAACATCCAGAGGAAGCTCCACTTCCAGGTGCTCTAACTCGCCCAGGATCACAGAAGCACACAATCCCAGGAGCTTGGTCACACCAGGATCTCAAGGTTGCAGAGGCAGCTTGACTCCCAGGAGCTCTGTCACATCCAAGATCTCAGGATCCCAGGATCCCAGAGACGGCTGGTCTCTGAGGCGTTCTGACACAACCAGGATCACAGGAAGGACAGGCTCCAGTCAGATAAAGGGAGGATAAGTAGCACTAGAGATAACCAGATGGCAGGGGCAAGCACAAGAACATAAGCAACAGAAACCAAGGTTACTTGGCATTATCAGAACCCAATTCTCCCACCATGGCTAGTCCTGGTGATACACCATCACACCGGAAAAGCAAAATTCAGATCTAAAAGTTACTTCTCATGATGATGAGAGAGGACTTTAAGAAGAACATAAATACTCACTGTTAAGTGGTTATTAGCCCAAAAGTTCGAAATACCCAAGAGTCACTTCAAAGCAACAGTAGGGCTGGGTGTGAGGTCCCAAATGGAGGACTTGGAGAAGGGACTGAAGGAGCTGAGGAGGTTTGCAGCCCCAGGGAGGCAACAACAGTGTCCACTGGCCTGACTTCCCAATACTCCCGGAGACTGATCCACCAACCAAAAAATACACATGGAGGGACTCGTGGTGCTGGCCACATATGCGGCAGAGAAGGGTCTTATTAGCCATCAGGGGGAGGAGAGGCCCTTGGGCCTGAGGGTGTTACATCCCCCAGTATAGGAGAATGCCAAGGAAGGAAGAAGAGAGTGGATGGTTGGGTGGGTGGGTGGGAGATTACCCCCATAGTGGCAGGGGGAGGGGGGAGGAAATGGGGAGGTTCCAAAGGGGAAATCTGGAAAGGGGAAAACATTTGAAATGTAAATAAAGTATGAAAAATAAAAAAAGGACACAAATAACTATCTTAAAGAAATACAAGAGAACACACGTAAATAGCTAGAAGCCCTTAAAGAGGAAACACAAAAATCCCTTAAAGAATTATAGGAAAACACAACCAAACAGGTGAAGAAATCGAACAAAACCATCCAGGATCTAAAAATGGAAATAGAATCAATAAAAAAAATCACAAAGGGAGATAACCCTGGAGTTAGAAAACCTAGGAAAGAGATCAAGAGTCATAAATGCAAGCATCAGCAACAGAATACAAGAGATAGAAAATACAAGAATCTCAGGTGCAGAAGATACCATAGAAAACATGGACACAACAGTCAAAGAAGATGCAAAATGCAAAAAAAAAAAAAAAAAAAAGCTTCTAACACAAAACATTCAGGAAATCCAAGAAACAATGAGAAGACCAAACCTAAGGATAATAAGTATAGAAGAAAGCAAAGATTCCCAACTTAAAGGGCCAGTAAATATCTTCAACAAAATTATAGAAGAAAAATTTTCTAACCTAAAGAAAGAGATGCCTATGAACATACAAGAAGCCTATAGAACTCCAAATAGACTGGACCAGAAAAGAAATTCTTCCTGTCACATAATTGTGAAAGCACCAATTGCACTAAACAAAGAAAGAATATTAAAAGCAATAAGAGAAAAGGTCAAGTAACATATAAAGGCAGACCTATCAGAATTACACCAGATTTCTCACCAGAGACTATGAAAGCTAGAAGATCCTGGGCAGATGTAATACAGACCATAAGAGAACACAAATGCCAGTCTAGGCTACTATACCCAGCAAAACTTTCAATTACCATAGACGGAGAAAGCAAGAAATTCCATGACAAAACCAAATTTACACAATATGTTTCCACAAATCCAGCCCTACAAAGGATAATAGATGGAAAACACCAACACAAGGAGAAAAACTACACCCTAGAAAAAGCAAGAAAGTAATCTTCTTTCAACAAACCCAAAAGAAGATAGCCACACAAACATAATATCACCTCTAACAACAAAAATAACAGGAAGCAGCAATCACTTTTCCTTAATATCTCTTAACATCAATGGACTCAATTCTCCAATAAAAAGCCATAGACTAACAGACTGGATACGTAAACAGGACCCAGAATTTTGCTACATACAGGAAAGGCACCTCAGTGACAAAGACAGACACTACCTCAGAGTTGCAAAACAATTTTCCAAGCAAAAGGTCCCAGGAAACAAGCTGGAGTAGCCATTCTAATATCGAATAAAATCAACTTTCAACCAAAAGTTCTCAAAAAAGATAAGGAAGGACATATCATACTGGTCAAATAGAAATATTTAAAGGGTAACTTCAGAAAGTGTTGTAAGTATCTGATGAATCTCAATGTAATGGCCTTGGGAAATGCAAAGGAATGTTGCTCTTTGCTCAGAGTGAAGCTAACATATCTTCAAGGGAGAACTTTGGAGGTATTTGAATTTTATGTTCACATTAGGGAGGTGAGTCCTGTATATTTTAGAAGACTAGTATTTATTTTCTCTGAAAATAGTCAGGAGTTGTCAACTTATTTCTAGTTGAGTGTGACAGTAGTAAGGTTTTTGAAACCTACTGAAAACAAGTAACATTAAACATGTGATTTATGAGATTAGGTTGTGTGCTATTTTGACTGAAGTCAGCTTTCTCTTGTCACTTCAAAGGAGAAAAATGAATGGCCTATAAAATTGTAAGAGTTGATCTGTCAGAAATAATTTCCAATTGCATAATATTTTTACAAAGTGATTTAATTTATTTTAATCATATTTATAATGTAAAAGTATAAGATGATGATAATATTGGTTTCTAAAATTTTAGCCAAATAAAATAACATTTTAATTATTATAGAAATGTCTACAAGTAATTTCATAATTTATCAATTCCATATTTAATTTTGACATGTTTCTCATAATTCACCATTGAATATAATTCTGTGATAGAATCCCACAGTACATACATATTTTTGTCAACATAAATTCCTAGAAATAAGTTTACTAGATAAAATTTTATGTACAATTTATACTTTGGTACTTGTTGGTAAGCTGTTCATTAGAAGTACTGTATTGATTTGTACTGTTATATATGGAACATTTCTCTAAAATTATCTAATAATTAAATTTTATTATTAAAAAAATATTTAAAAAAAAACAAAACAAAAACTCTTGTTGCCAAGACTGAAACTGAATTCAATCCCTAGAACTCCTATGTTAGAGGGAAAGAATCAATGTCTACAAGTTGTCCTCTGGCCACTACATTTGTTCTATGGGATGCATGCATATATACATAAATACATACATATCAAAAACTAAAAACAAACCCCATAAGACATAAAAAGAAAAGAAAAATTTTACTTACTATGCTATTAATTTGAAACATGTATGCAGAATACATTTAACTTGTTCTAGAGGGAAAAGGTTCCTTTCAAAAACTCAAACTATTTGAGAGAATTTAATAGGTTATTACATTCTAAAGAGACTATGATTGCCCCAGATGCATGGGTGCCTGGTCTTGTCTCAACTCGTGTATATTTTCTAGGGAGAAGTCTCAAACAGATGTTACATACCATGGTGAGTCTACAAGGAACAAAAAACAACTTTGGAACATTTCACAGTTCCAACTTATTGTCGTTTGCTGCAAACTCTTTTAATAACCTGCACTCATATTTTGTTTAAGTGTTTCACACAGCATATCTCCAGGCAGTACTCTATAAATAAGGCAACCCCTGATGTGCTGATGGCTCTTGAAAATCCCAATTGTACCCCCCCCAAAGGAAGTGATCAAAGCCTGGATGGTGGAGACCCGTGAGATTACCATATAGGCTGTTCCTCATCTCCCCCTTGTGTGACATGCTTCTGGAGTGATATCTCTTTGAGGGCTGGTAGTCAATGATGGGTAAGATCCTGGAAGACAGGACAACCTAAGACAAGCACAGTACAGTATCCTGTCAATCCTCCGAGGTGGGGTCAACAATGTCTTCCACTAGGCTGTCAAAATCTAAAAACAAAAGGGTGGAAATGTAGGAGGAATGGCACAGTCACCTCTACAGAAACTCTGGAGGTGGGGGCGCAGCTGCAAAGGTATCTCCTTCAGGAGGACTTAATTGAAAACTGCCTGAAGCTGAAGGGGTTTGCAACCCCATAGGAAGAACAACAATATCAACCAACTAGACCCCCCCCCCAAAGCTCCCAACGACTAAATCACCAACTAAAGAGTACATATGGGGGCACCCATAGCTCCAGCTGGATATGTAGCAGAGGATTATCTTATCTGGCATCAATGGGGGTGGTGGTGGTCCTGTGAAGGCTCAATGACCCAGCATAGGGAAATGCTAGAGTGCTGAGGTGGGAGTGGGTGGGTGGGTGGGGGAGCACCCTCATAGAAGCAGGGGGGAGAGGATAGAGGATTTGTGGAGGGGAAACTTGGAAGGGTGATAACATTTTAAATGTAAATAAATAAAATGACCAATTTTTTTAAAAGGAAAAACTGCCCTAGAGACCAAGGACTGCTGACACAGACAAGGCCAGGTAATCAGGAACTGCTGTTAGAAGAGATGCTTTCTTGGGACCAATGGAGTGTCAGTGGAGGGTATTAAAGGAACTTGCAACAGTGTTCACACGAGCTTGCTGCAACATTTCTCACCGGTTCCTATGTGTCACCTCATCTCCAACCCCCAAGGGAAGGTAATGTCGGGCAGGCAGCAAGTAGTCCAGGGCACAGACAAGAATTGTTGGTTTGGTTTCTGCTTTGGTTACCTTAAGGCTGGAGGCTTTAATTGCAGTGAAGGTAAATCTTCATAAAGCTAATTTGTGGGAAACTGAAAAAGGAAGCTTTATATTCTTCCCTAGAATATTATAAACTCATGACCCTTTAACTTAATGGTAGACCCACAATGGCTAATGATACTGTCGTTATGGCATGTACAAAATGTTTGTTATTTGCTTCATGATTTCATTTTATAATCTAAATTAGTCTATAGGGTAGCTCATTTCTATTACCACCAATTTACAAACAAGAAAATCAAACATATTGTATGGTTAAAAAAAAACCAAACTCCCCTACTCAAGGTCATGTTGAAAATCGTAGGAGAGAAGCTATCCCAGACATGGCTGTGCTCTAGAGGCCTCCTCTGAGCCATAGTAGTGGTGACTGGTCCATCATCACCTCTACACACCTGTATTCTAAGCTCCTAGCAAGCAAGACTCTACTTTGAGGCTAAAAGACAAAACAACTGATATAAAGAATAGTTTCCCAGAATGGAAGTTTACACAGATGTCATATCCAACAGTGAATCTTACAGGGAAAGTGGCCATTGGGAAGGGCAGAAAAGGAGAGAATGGAATTTTCCATGGAAGAATAACTTATGTGCCAAGGTTTAGAAGCAAGATGGAGAATGTGCAAGTAACCTGTTTTACCCTGTATCATTTCATCCTACATCCCTAGTTCCTGCCAAGGACTGTGCTTATTGTTTCTTTTACAGACTTGAAGGACCTGGACCATTTTTTTTTCTGGAATATGTTGTTCTATCTAGTCTCCATGGTTTCTTTTTCTTTCTTTCTTTCTTTTTTGTCTCATTTTTAATGAGTCAGTGCTGACCTTTAAGGTTTGTCTTCATGGCTTTCTCAGTGGTATCCTTGGTGATACAGGCTACTGAATGTTGAGTAATTAGACATTCATATCTCAGGCATCTCAAGTGCTCAGAAAAGGAAGGTCAGCACCTTAAAATGAGACATGCCACCTAAAGACAGGCAACAGAAGCTCTCTCATCTCTCAGTAAATCTTACTATGCTTACTATGGTATTTTGGTTGCTATGGGGACAGGGAGAAGAAACTGAATGGGGAGGGGTGGTGAAAGGCTTCTCTTGGAGGGGAAGCCAATATAGGCTCTGCATATTTCTGAAACTCACTCTCATGAAATGACCTTGGATATCTTACCATAATTCCCAACACTCAGGATGCAAAGGCAAGTAGGTTTTTGGCAGTTCAAGGGAAATCTGGTCTAGATAGTTCCAAGCCAGGGCAACGGATGGAGACACTGTCACACACACACACACACACACACACACACACACACACACACACACACGTAAGAAAAGAAATATGTCATCTGTGCCTTCTAACCTCTGGCTAACTTCTTCTTTTGCTAACTTTGCTTCTCATAAGTTTTTAGTCATGCTCTAAAAGCAGCGTTGTAAGTTCTCCTGGCCTACCCTTCATTGCTAGGATTTAATAGCAAGTGACTTCTCCATTCTTATCACTTATGAGTCATATAACTTTCCACTAAATAATTATTACTTATGAAATGGATAAAAGCCCCCACGTTGTCTAATATATAAACTCAGATTTTGGCTGATGTAGTCAGGGACAGAGTTGGCTTAGATTTCACTCTGGCTTATTTAAAACATCAAAGACCAGAACAAAGCAAGAGAATACACTGTTTTAGAAACATCTTTGGTGGAGAGAGAAAGGTGAGGCACCAAAACTATTTGTCCTTTATGTCCTGAAAATGTCCCTTCCTATAAAGATCAGGTCTTTAAAAACAAACAAAAACAATGATTTGAGCAGCAGCCAAGAATTTGAAGTTGGAACTGTGGATTTTTAATTTTTCAAAAATAAAATTTGTATATTTAAATATGTTCATTTGGTTCTAGAAATAACAGAAAGCTGATGATTGTGAAGTAAGTAGCAAAGAAACTACAACTGTTTTCAAATTAGTCAAATATTTGCGGCAGTCTGTTCCTTTCTCATTTTCACAGGGATGGTGGAGAAAGGAGCTCACGTTGTCCACACAACGGCACTCAAATCCTCTTTCCCAGGACTCTCCAGCATTGTTGTTGTTGTGTTATTATTTTGCAAAATCCCAGCTATGTATTTATTTTTCATAGATTATATAATTTGACCAATTTATTCTCATGTATATTTGAGGCTTCATGACTTTCATGTTCTCAGGAAGATTTTCAAAGAAACCAAAGCAACATAGCTTTGCTTCAGAACATGACAGTGATACTATCTAGATTTTTCTATTTTTACTCTATAATGAGGACACCGAATCTAAAAATTGCACACATTCCTGAGCTGTTAGATTTCTTGTTCACTTTAACCTGAATAAGGGCTTCAGGTTTTCATGGAAGCAGATTTTACGCAATGCCTATTTCAAGGCAGTATGCAGCTTGTCACCATCAGAATTCAGTGTTTATTTCTCCTTGTAATGAGAAAGCCCTCTGGCTGTCCAACCAGCTGTAATTTCTCACTGTTCTGCATAAACATTTCAATATATAATGAGTCATTGTTGGATTTGATAAAGAAAATGCAATTAGAGAGAGAGAGAGTAATTTACATTTGGACTGCATTCCCATTAAAGTTTGTAACAAATGTGGAAGAGATGAAAATCTGTGAGGCAAAAGTGGCTTGGTAAAGCTTGTCATCCTTGCACTTGAGAGGAGGATCACAAAATCAAGGTCATTCTTTACTACACAGAGATTTCCAGACCAGCCTGGCCTACACTAGACCTAGTTTCAAAAAGACATGTAGTGGGCCAGAAGGGGGTTAAAAGAAAAAACATAGTTACGGTTTTCAAGATGGAAAGAAATCTTTGGTGTTACCTTGATACACTGCCTGTCTCGAAAGCCCTGTGCTCACTGTGTTCAGACCCTGGGTTTCATTATCAGAGACCTTCCATGAAGAGGAAATTGGGTTCTCACAGGGGCTCAAGTCTCCAGGCTAAGAGAAGTTCCACAGAATCCATCCTGCCCTGCTTCTCAACATCCTCCAGCATAAAGAAGACGAGAATGTGTGCCTGTAAGGAAAACAGCCTGCCAAAGATGGTCCTCAACCTAGGAGTCTGGCTTGGGGTATGGTTTAAAGTGCATGACCTGAGAGCTCATGGTAGTGCTGTCAGGGTGGAGCCTCTAAGAGCTGGTGCTCATTGGAAGGTAATTGGGTGAAGGGAGTCACTGTCTTTGGAAAGGATTATTGCTGGTCTCTTTGAGTTCGTTCTTGATAACACGGGTTGTCAAAAAATCAGGCCACCATGTACCTATGCTTTCCCATTGTGACGTGATGCAGCCCTCACTGGAGTCCTGACAGACAGGCTGTGTAACACTGGGTTTTCAGCCTCAGGAACTGCAATCCAAATGAACCCCTTTATTTTATAAACTCCCTAGACCCAGCTACTTTGTTGTAGCAACAGAAAATAGGAAACCCAACCAACCAACCAACCAACCAACCAACCAACCAAGCAGTGAGCATCCTCCTAACTTGAGCTTCCTTTTAAAGCTTCTAGAGTACACAAACTCAGGACACATTTTGTGAAACACCAGTAAAAACTATTTCCTCTAGGTGTTTTGCGAAGTCCTTTAGTTCCTAGTCTTACTGTCTAGAAACATCCCAGGGGCAGCCAGATAGTAAATAGTAAGCCCTACAGTTCTATTTTTTATCATCTTTAAATATAAGATGTGTTTTTCACAAATAATGGAATGAATAGTTAATATTTGATAGCTGAGCAAAAAGTATTTGCATTACAACTTTTGACCTTTTTACATGCATGTGTAAGGTCCTGGCCTTGGTACTGGAAAATATCTCTCTGTTTAAAATGGTAAGTTTGGTTTACAGTGGCATTTGGGTCCACAGATTGAAAAGCCTCAGTAGGATCCATGACAGCATAAGCAGTGGACTCCCACAGCAAGCAAGACAAATCTGTGCATGTCTAGTTAACACACATAAGGTACAGAGTACCAGGTCTTGTCAGCATTCAGCTCTCCTCAGAATCTGGTGTCCTAGCAGGCTTCTGTGAAACATTCCTGTGGGTGTACACCATCCTACAGAAGGCACAGGTATGCTTCATTTCTGTATACTAGTTGAGTTTATAAACCATTTAAAACATCAGTGCAGCATTCTTAACATAAACAAAGATATTGTTCTGAATTTGTAATTTAAAGAAAATTTTCCACATTTAGAGATTGGAAATTTTTCAAGGGGTTTTGCTTCCACGAGAATTTGAGGAAAATACTAGCATAGACATTTATTAAAGTGATAAGGAACTGAGTCTTCCTAAAACTGCAGATTATAAATTACCTCAGAAAAGCTGATGCTTGCACGTATCTCACAGCCAGAGGCTGCGACTGAGATGCTGAAGAGGAAAGAGCTGGAATGTTGATGGTGAATGTCTGAAAGTGGCCAGCCTTTGTGACATGAAACCTGCTAATGTGCTTGATTTTAGTCACTTAATTAAATGACCTCATCTTGAGCTGAGTCCAGGCTGGCCTGGGACTTACCATGCAGCCCAGGATGACCTCAGATCCATGGCGATTCTTCTGCTTCTGTCTCCTAAGGGCTAGTACTGATTTGCTTCATTAGTCCACAGCATTATCATGAGATGCTTAGAGAAGGCCTTTCAGTTGTCCAGTATTAACTAAGATGAAACAGACTGTTTTTAAAAAATACAAACATCTTTACAAATGAGAGTTTTGTTCCAAGGTATCTTGTGGCTCCTTCTGATCTCCATGGGTACTCAGACACAGGTGGCAGACACATAGACACATAGATGCCTAAATACAACAAATTCACTTTAAAATCTTGTTTTTAGAATGGGCAAAGATTGTTTGGAGGCTCTTTGCAGTCCCTCTCTTTATGTGTTGTCTTTGGGAAACTGTTTCGTACACAGAGCACTATTGGGCTTGTTGGTGGTGCTTGTCAGCATAGAAGACGAGGATGTAATGAAGGTTTAAAGACAAATCCATGACACTCTATGTATATATGCTTTAGGTCTTCTCATTTCTGACTTTGACTCTGTAGGATTTCTGTTTCTTCTGACACGGAGCAGTGGGAAAGTGATCAGAAAATGATTTTTTGAATGAAGAAATATATTCACAGCATGGCAGATGTCATAGGCAGGATCCATCTGCTGTGATACATGAAACAGATGGGAAATCTTTCAAAAAAAAATAACTACTGCATTAAAATGAAGAAAGGGGAGGAGGAAAGGAGGAAGGGGTGGAAGAAGGAAAAGAAGCCAAGTGCAGTCAGGTACCAGTTGTTCAACTCCTTGGAAGGTTGAGGTAGAAAGCACCCGAGCCCATAAGTTCAAGACCAGTCTGGGAATAGAGAAAGACATCCATCTCCAAAGACCATCCCAGCAACAGAAGAGTTTTGAATGGAAGTTTCATGTGAAGTCAAGGTACCATTTAGAAATACTTTTTCTGGAGTATTATTGAGAAGTTTGATTTGTGCCAAGTTGGGTGAATCATTCTATGAAGAGATTACATTTGCTACAACAGGATCCTAGGAGCTACCCAAAGACCTTAAATATCAAAGATGCTTGATAAGAACAGCTGCATATGAGGCAGTTGGGACTGCAGAGACTAGGTAGAAATATATTGTGACTCTTTATGTGCTATAGGTATGAGAACTGCAGTAACTGATTAATGGTCTTAGTAGCAATAATGCGTTGTACTAGTTTGTTTTCATTACTATAGCAAAATACCTTTGGCAGGCTAGCTTTATAAAAAGACTTATTTAGGTCAAGATTTGAAGTTTAAAATCCAAATGAAGCTTATTGGGTCACACACACACACACACACACACACACACACACACAAGCAAAATAAATAAAAGACAAGAAAGTAGAAGGGAGTTGGGGAAAAAAGAAAGGAATTGCTAGGAAGGACACAAGAGAAGGTTGCAGAGGGGTGTGGTTGAAGTACACTGTACATTGTAGGTGTGTAAGAAATGTCATAGGAAACCCATTATTATGTAGAATTAGTATATGCTAATAAAACATTGAAAAGGAAGGTTCAAATAGCATGCGAAGGCTTTGGGGAGGGTTCTTCTTGACCAGATCTCATGGAAGATGACATCACCAGAACACATGGGGAGGAAGAAAATGCACTTCAAAACACAGCTCTCTTGACTTTTCCTGTAATCTTATCTCTTCAAAGTTCTGTACACCTCCCAGTAGCTACCCCAACCATGGGGACCAAGTGTCTAATTCCTAAATCATGGGAGACAAACAACATCAAATCCTATGATGAATACAAAAAGTATTTTGAAGGTATATAAGCTCTTTCTTTTTGATACTTTATTTACATTTCAAATGTTTTCCTCTTTCCAGGTCTCTCCTTCCAAAATCCCCTATCCCATCCCCCTCCCCCTGCCTCTATGAGGATATTCCCCCACCCACTCCCATCTTGCCTCCCTGGCATTCTCCTATACTGGGGAATCTAACACCCTGTGGTGTCCCGCGCTACGGTCTCGCCAGCAAGAACGACGCGGCACACATAGGATCCTTCTGCAGTAAAGCTTTAATGCATCTTGAGAGGGAGAGCATAAGCTTGCCACGAGTGGAGACCCAGAACAATAGAACACCCGCCCTTTATATGGGTCACAGCGCTTGCCTGGGACATGGAGCTTCCCCATTGGCTCCCGCACACCAGGCCAGATGCCGCCACGAGAGAGGCTGAGATTCTGAAGTGGAAAATTACCAGGTGCATGCGCACTAGCCTGTTTACAACTTGTCCTCGGCCGAATGTAGGCGCCATCTTGTAATGGCGGATGTGGGTGCTCAGGCGGCTCCCAACACTGTGGCCCAAGGGCCTTTCCTCCCACTGATGGCCAACAAGGCCCTCCTCTGCCACATATGTGGCCAGCACTATGGGTCCCTCCCTGTGTATTCTTTGGTTTCTGGTCCAGTCTCCAGGAGCACGGGGGGGGGGGGGACGGGGGGGTCAGGCCACTTGACACTGTTGCTCCCTCCATGGGGCTGCAAACTCCCTCAGCTCCTTCAGTCCCTTCTCCAACTCCTCCATCTGGGACCCCATGCTCAGTCCAATGGGTGCTGTGAATTGAATCTTGGGTATTCCGAACTTTTGGGCTAATATCCACTTATTAGTGAGTACATACTGTGTTTGTTCTTTTGTGACTGAGTTACCACACTCGGGATGATATTTTCAAGTGCCATCCATTTGCCTAAGAATTTCAGGAAGACATTGTTTTTAATAGTTGAGTAGTATTCCATTGTGTAAATGACCCACATTTTCTGTATCCATTCCTCTGTGGAGGGACATCTGGGCTGTTTCCAGCTTCTGGCTATTATAAATATGGCTGCTTATGAACATAGTGGAGCATGTGTCCTTATTACATGTTGGATCATCTACTGGGTATATGCCCAGGAGTGGTATAGCTGGGTCCTCAGGTAGTATTATGTTCATTTTTCTGAGGGTCCGCCAAAGTGATTTCCAGAGAGGTTGTATCAGCTTGCAGTCCCACCAGCAATGGAGGAGTGTTCCTCTTTCTCAACATCCTCGCCAGCATCTGCTGTCACCTGAGTTTTTGATCTTAGCCATTCTGACTGGTGTGAGGTGGAATCTCAGGATTGTTTTGATTTGCATTTCCCTGATGTCTAAGGATGTTAAACATTTCTTTAGGTGCTTCTCAGCCCTTCGAGTTTCCTCAGTTGAGAATTCTATGTTTAGCTATGTTCCCCATTTTTTGATAGGATTATTTGGTTCTCATGAGTTTAACTTCTTGAGTTCTTTGTATATTGAATATTAGCCCTCTATCAGATGTAGGATTGGTAAAGATAATTTCCCAATATGTTGGTCGCCATTTTGTCCTACTGACAATGTCCTATGCCTTATAGAAGCTTTGCAATTTCATGAGGTCCCATTTGTCGATTCTTGATCTTAGAGCATAAGCCATTGGTGTTTTGTTCAGGAACTTTTCCCCTGTGCTCATGTGTTCGAGACTTTCCCCCACTTTCTCTTTTATTAGATTCAGAGTATCTGGTTTTATGTGGTGGTCCTTGATCCACTTGGACTTGAGCTTTGTACAGGGAAATAGGAATGGATCAATTTGCATTCTTCTACATGTTGACGGCCAGTTGAACCAGCACCATTTCTTGAAAATGCTGTCTTTTTTCCATTGGATGGTTTTAGCTCCTTTGTCAAAGATCAAGTGACCATAAGCATGTGGGTTCATTTCTGGGTCTTCAATTTTATTCCATTGATCTACCTGCCTGTCACTGTACCAATATCACACAGTTTTTATCACTACTGCTCTGTGATCAGGGATGCTGATTCCCCAAGAAGTTCTTTTATTGTTGAGAATAGTTTTTGCTATCCTGGTTTTTTTGTTATTCCAAATGAATTTGGGAATTGCTTTTTCTAGGTCTACGAAGAATTGAGTTGGAATTTTGATGGGGATTGCATTGAATCTGTAGATTGCTTTTGGCAGGATGGCCATTTTTACTATATTAATCCTGCCAATCCATGAGCATGGGAGATCGTTCCTTCTTCTGAGGTTTTCTTCATTTCTTTCTTCAGAGACTTGAAGTTTTGTCATACAGATCTTTCACTAGTTTGGTTAGAGTCACACCAAGATACTTTATATTGTTTGTGACTATTGTGAAGGGTGTCATTTCCCTAATTTCTTTCTCAGCCTGTTTATCCTTGGAGTATAAGAAGGCTACTGATTTGTTTGAGTTAATTTTGTATCCAGCCACTTTGCTGAAGTTGTTTATCAGCTGTAGCAGATCTCTGGTGGAGTTTTTCAGGTCACTTAAGTAAACCATCATATCATCTGCAAATAGTGATATTTTGATTTCTTCCTTTCTAATTTGTATCCCTTTGACCTCCATTTGTTGTCTAATTGCTCTATCTAGAACTTCAAGTACTATATTGACTAGATAAGGAGAGAGACTACAGCCTTGTCTAGTCCCCAATTTTAGTGTGATTGCTTCAAGTTTCTCTCCATTTAGTTTGATGTTGGCTACTGGTTTGCTGTATATTGCTTTTACTATGTTTAGGTATGGGCCTTGAATTTCTGATCTTTCCAAGACTTTTATCATGAAGGGAGGTTGAATTTTGTCAAATGCTTTATCAGCATCCAACGAGATGACCATGTGGTTTTTTTCTTTGAGTTTGTTTATGTAGTGGATTACATTAATGGATTTCAAGATATTGAACCATCCCTGCATCCCTGAGATGAAGCCTACTTGGTCATGGTGAATGTTAGTTTTGATGTGTTCTTAGATTTGGTTTTTGAGAATTTTATTGAGTATTTTTGCATCTAAATTTTCTTTCTTTGTTGGGTCTTTGTGAGGTTTTGGTATCAGTGTAACTGTGGCCTCATAGAAAGAATTGGGTAGTGATCCTTCTGTTTCTATTTTGTGGAATAGTTTGAAGAGTATTGGTATTAGGTCTTCTTTGAAGGTCTGATAGAATTCTGCTCTAAATCTATCTGGTCCTGGGCTTTTTTTTGATTGGGAGACTTTTAATGATTTCTTCTATTTCTTTAGGGGTTATAGGACTGTTTAGATGGTTTATCTGATCCTGACTTAACTTTGGTATTTGATATCTGTCTAGAAACTTGTCCATTTCATCCAGATTTTCCAATTTTGTTGCGTATAGGCTTTTGTAGTAGGATCTGATGATTTTTTTTAATTTCCTCAGAATCTGTTGTTATATCTCCCTTTTCATCTCTAATTTTATTAATTTGCACACTGTCTCTGTGCCCTCTGGTTAGTCTAGGTAAGGGTTTATCTATCTTGTTGATTTTCTCAAAGAACCAGCTCCTGGTTTTGTTGATTCTTTCCACTTGGTTGATTTCAGCCTTTAATTTGATTATTTCCTGCCTTCTACTCCTCTTGGGTGTATTAGCTTCTTTTTGTTCTAGAACTCTTCAGGTGTGCTGTTAAGCTGCTAGTGTATGCTCTCTCCAGTTTCTTTTTGGAGGCACTCAGAGCTACGAGTTTTCCTCTTAGCACTGCTTTCACTGTGTCCCATAGGTTTGGATATGTTGTACTTTCATTTTCATTAAATTCTAGAAAGTCTTTAGTTACTTTCTTTATTTCTTTCCTGACCAAGTTATCATTGAGTAGGCCTTTGTTCAGCTTCCGTGTGTATGTGTGGGCTTTCTGTTGTTGTTGCCATTGAAGACCAGCCTTAATCTGTAGTGATCTGATAGGAGGCATGGGATTATTTCAATCTTCTTATATCTATTGAGGTTTATTTTGTGTCCAATTATATGGTCAATTTTGGAGAAGGTATCAGGAGGTTATGAGAAGAAGGTGTATTCTTTTGAATTAGGATGAAATGTTTTGTAGATATCTGTTAAATCCATTTGGTCCATAACTTCTGTTAGTTCCACTGTGTCTCTGTTTAGTTTTTGTTTCCACGATCTGTCATTGATGAGAGTGGGATGTTGAAGTCTCCTCCTATTATTGTGTGAAGTGCAATGTGTGCTTTGAGCTTTAGTAAAGTTTCTTTTATGAATGTGGGTGCCCTTGCATTTGGAGCATAGATGTTCAGAATTAAGAGCTCTTCTTGGTAGAGTTTTCCTTTGATGAGTATGAAGTGTCCTTCCTTATCTTTTTTGATGACTTATGGGTGAAAGTCAATTTAATCTGATATTAGAATGGCTGCCCCAGCCTGTTTCTTGGGACCATTTGCCTGAAAAAATTTTTCCAGCCCTTTACTCTGAGGTAGTATTTGTCTTTAACCTGAGGTGCATTTCCTGTATGCAGCAAAATGCTGGGTCCTGTTTGTGTACCCAGTCTCTTAGTCTATATCTTTTTATTGGGGAATTGAGCCCATTGATGTTAAGAGATATTAAGGAATAGTGACTGTAGCTTCCTGTTATTTTCGATGTTAATTTTATGTTTGTGTGGCTATCTTCTTTTAGGTTTATTGAAAGATTACTTTCTTGCTTTTTCTAGAGTGTAGTTTTTCTCCTTGTGTTGGAGTTTTCCATCTATTATCCTTTGTAGGGCTGGGTTTGTGGAAACATATTGTGTAAATTTGGTCTTGTCATAGAATATCTTGGTTTCACCATCTATGGTAGTTGAGAGTTTTGCTAGGTATAGCAGCCTGGGCTGGCATTTGTGTTTTCTTAGGGTCTGTGTGAGATCTGCCCAGGATCTTCTAGCTTTCATAGTCTCTGGTGAGAATTCTGGTGTAATTCTGATAGGTCTGCCTTTATATGTTACTTCACCTTTTCTCCTTACTGCTTTTAATATTCTTCCCTTGTATTTTGCATTTGGTGTTTTGACTATTATGTGACGAGAGGAATTTCTTTTCTGGTCCAATCTATTTGGAGTTCTGTAGGCTTCTTGAATGTTTATGTTCATCTCTTTCTTTAGGTTAGAAAATTTTTCTTCTATAATTTTGTTGAAGATATTTACTGGCCCTTCAAGTTGGGAATCTTTGCTTTCTTCTATACCTATTATCCTTAGATTTGGTCTTGTCATTTTGTCCTGGATTTCCTGGATGTTTTGGGTTAGGAGCTTTTTGCACTTTGCATTTTCTTTGACTGTTGTGTCAATGTTTTCTTGGTATCTTTTGCACCTGTGATTCTGTCATCTATCTTTTGTATTCTGTTGGTGATGCTTGCATCTATGACTCCTGATCTCTTTTGTAGGTTTTCTATCTCCAGTTTGTTTCCCTTTAAGATTTCTTTATTGTCTTTATTTCCATTTTTAGATCCTGGATGGTTTTGGTCATTTCCTTCACCTGTCTGATTGTGTTTTCTGTAATTCTGCCTGTTTGATTGTGTTTTCCTGTAAATTTTAAAGAGTTTTTTGTGTTTCTTCTTTAAGGGCTTCTAGCTGTTTACTTGTGTTCTCTTGTATTTCTTTAAGGGAGTTATTTATTTCCTTCTTAAAGTCTTCTATCATCATCATGAGAAGTGATTTTAAATCTGAGTCTTGCTTTTCTGGTGTGTTGGGGTATCCAGGGCTTGCTTTGTGTTATAACTGGGTTCTGATGATGCCATGTTGCCTTGGTTTCTGTTCCTTATTTTCTTGCCCTTGCCTTTCACCATCTGGTTATCTCTGGTGTTACATAGTCTTGCTTTCTCTGACTGTTGCTTGTCTCTTCTGCAAGCCTCTGTGTCAGTACTTTTTGGAGACCAGCTGTCTCTGAGAGGAATTTGGATTTGGAGAGCTATGGTACAAGGTCCGCTCTGGGGTGCAGACAGAAACCAGAATGATCTTGTCCCAAGGTGTTCCTTGGTTCCTGTGCCCTGATGGCTCTGCAAGGGTCCCTCTTGATCCAGGAATTTGAACAGAAGTGGTGGTCTTGCTTGTGCTCGAAGGTGTGTTGGCACTCCTGGTAGACCAGCTCTCTCCTTGTTCTATTTGAGTATGGAGCCCTGTGTCAGAGGATCAGATCCCTGGCTGCAGAAGGAAACCAAAAGACCACTCCTCAGTCCCTGTGTACTGAGAACTCTGGGTGGGTCCTCAGTCCCCTGCTCCTCAGTCCCTGTGTCCTGAGGGTTCAGGGCAGGTCCCACTGAGCAGAGGTGCTGGCCTTACCCTGCTCACAGGCTTGTCCACACTCCTGGGAGGCTAGCTTTTTCCTTGCACTATTCGGGTATGGAGTCCTGTGGCACAGTGGTGTACAGCTCTTGGAGGCAAGAAGTATTCTAATTCTATCTGTGTTCTAGCCCTTCACTCCTTAATATCAGGGATCTCTCTTTCTCTCTCTCTCTCTCTCTCTCTCTCTCTCTCTCTCTCTCTCTCTCCTTGGTGTGTGTGTGTGTGTGTGTGTGTGTGTGTGTGTGTATGGGTATCAGACTATAACAAATGAAACCTAACTATATTTTTTTTTTGTCTATAATGCATATTGTGGGTCGAGTTGGATGACTATTTAGTCGTGGATAAGAAAATGTTAGGACGTCATTAAGAACATTATTAAACACTGGTTCCACATAAACTTCCAGGGCCTTGAGCCTTCTTCAGAAAGAATTGGGTGTCCAGGCAGAACTGGATGACCCCTCCTCTGAGCACCATGGACACTCTTCCAGATGTTTATCACTTACAATTCTCTCTGACCAGAAGTTCACATATTTTGACTTCTTGGAAGTAGGGACTCAATTATCTGATTTTTAGAATCAGGCTATTTGTAACCTGCAGGAGAATGTGCAAACTTTAAGTGTGATCAGTGAGTTTCTGCTCATGCACACTATGCCATATGCATAAATATGCTACCTGGAGCAAGACCCAGAGCACCCTGAGTCCCCTTCTGCTCCTTCTCAGTCTGTGGTCAGAAGTACTCAGGCCTGACTCCATGTGCCCACGGTCCTAGCTTCCATCACACAGTTTGTTTCTGTCTGACCTGAACTCTAAGTGAATCATTCAGAATGTCTTCCACTGTACAGACTGTGTTTGAGATTCATCTGTCACTGTGCCAGTTCATTGCATTGGTTACCGTGTTTAATATTGCATTACTCTTAATTCTCCCATTGAGTAATAATCATGGTGCTTCCAATTTTCAGGTATTGTGATTATTCTTGTGTTTCTCTGGGGAGGCATGTATTCATTCCCTTTGGGCGTGTACCTAAGGATGAAGTTGCTGAGTCTGAGGGTAGCTGTATATTTGCCTTTATTAGAGACTATCAGTATTTCTCCCAAGTAGCTGTAGCATCATGTTTGGCTACTGCTGCTGAACCCTGAAGTTGACCTATTGCTGTGCCAACAAGTGGTGTGGACAGTTTTCTAGTTTCAGGCATTTGGTGGTGTGTAACATTGTTTACATTTGTATTTTTCTGAAGGGGAATGATGGCAAACATCTATTCATTCACTGGACATTTAGATATCTTTTACAAAGTGTCTCTTTCCATGAGTCATAGATTTAAAAACTAGATTATCTTTTCTCACTAATTACTTTCCTTTTTGGATGACTAATCATCAGTGTAGTGGCTGGTAATTAGCAAGTGTCGAATAAAACAAATGGAGTAAACAAAACCAGCTTTATTTGTACATGTTTTTATATGACTGGTCATGTGAAATGGAAGCAATTGGTTTGTATGACACATTTAAACTTACTGGTTTTTTAAAAATAAAGAAGGCACACATTTTATGCATAGCTGTCATATTTATGAGAAGCATTTTTCATTTATATTAAGTTTTAATTCACTCATGCATTGAAGTATTTACCACAATAGTGTCTGGAAGCCCAGAGCACAAATAGTAACGTCACCATCTAGTCTTTTAGTTTGGTAAAAAAGACAGGTTTGGCATGAAGTAAATGCAGGAAGAGTTCTACTAGTTGTGTTCTTATTAGATTTCTAGACTATAAGATATGCCTTCTAATTTTGTAATGATAAGCAAGCTTTTAAAGACATGAAAACATTTTAAAACTCCAATTTAAGGTTATTTTGTATCTGAATAATAATTTTTCTTATTTGAGTAATAGCCACTGAATATTGAATATTTTACAAATATATCAATATACAGAAAAATTTTAACTTAAGTTGCATCAATCTGTAACATTGTTGGGAATACACATGCAATATACACATCTGTATAAATATATGTATATGCATGGTATATGCCACTATTTATTTTTAAACTTTCAACCATGTTCTCCTGAGGCATGGTAGTGGTTTTTTTATGTGCACTTGCATAAACACAATGGTCTTTACTTTACCGTTATTTTGCATTTCTTTTGTACAGCTCTTTGCTTTTTTGTAGCAAACCTGAAAATAGGCACTTAATAGTTTCTCCTTCCCTGAGCTTTGTCTGCAAGGCAACTGTATCTATCTTCCTGCCCCTAGTGCCTATGTGCAGGTAACTCATCAAAGGCTAATTTACTAATATATTTATTAGCTGTTAATTAATTAATATTTATCAGCTTTTAGAAAGTTGCTGGTTCTGTGAGGAACACACAGGTCACTGAGGACCAGTCTGAGGTCATTGTGAGAAATTCAGGATTTTATTCTATTCCTGAGGTTTTATAACATCAAAAGCATAGTTATAGATTTTCCTATTCACTCCTATTGTACCCAAGCAGATAAACAGTTAAATGGATCATGGTAGCCATTTATTTACAATGTGTTCCTTAAGACAGATATTATCAAAATATTTTATTGAATATAAGTTCAGTCTTCCAAGCAGTATATTATGGGCAGATTTAATCAGCACTTTAGCCTTATTTGACTACCTTAATTTCTAATTTCAACTTTGCTATTTAAGACTAAAACAAATTTCATCTCACATTTAAATGATAAAAGAGGAACAAAACCAGACAATATTCTGAATTTACTAAGATTTTTTTCTTTGAATCCTGAGTAATAGAGTAGCCCTGGAAATTACTCTCATACAGTTTTCAATAGTAAAAGTAAATTAAATTTTATAAAATCTCACCAATAGAGAAAGCTTTAAGAAATTGAGACACGGAAGAACCATGACCTCTCCTTTGTGTATGCATCCCCTCAGACATGATGCTACTATGAATAAATGCTTTGTGTTGAAGGTATCTTTAAAATTACCCTCAAAATTTCTATGGCAAAATAAAATCCATGTGGCTGATTTATAAAATTTGGCATAAACTTATTTTTAAATTATTCAAATTTATTGCAAAAAATATATATTCTGACTCCAGAGCCCCACTCCCTTATGGAAATGATGGTAGCAGGTGCCAAGTGTCTCTTCTTTTATGATTGTTTCCCAAGAGTTTGTTATCTAGAAGAGAGGGTTTATAATCTTATGGATCTGTTGCTTCTAGGCATTGTGATGTTCTGAGCATGGAATTTTTTGTCGGTGGGGCTACTGAGCAACCACATCCAGGTCCACAGTGGTGTAGGGAATGCCAAGCCTGTGCATTGTTACTTGTGCCTCACATCACAGAAGGATTCTTCTTTCCTTCTTCCTGCTCCCCGTCTCTGCAAACTTATCTGCCCTTAGTGGAAGACTATCATTTCTACAAACATCCAGAAGCCATCAGCTTATTATGCTCAATTGCTTATTGGCTAGTAACGAAGATAAAAACATAGTCAATGCCCAGTATGGTGCAGAGATTCTGTTGTAGATGCTGCTGCCTGTCAATGAATTTATTCTTACATCTGCACTTCCTATTTAAGCAAGTCTAAATAAACCTCCAAATTAGATCAACAATGAGTTTAAATTCCTTGAATCGTTCCACGTCAAAGTCCTTAGTGGGGTTTGTAGAACATTATACAATATATTCGAATTTATTATTTAATACGAGATAAAAAACACTGCAAGAGTGGTATTTTTCCAAGTATCGAGTTGAGGCCTTCCTATGGTTTATTCTTTAAAATATAATAATGGACACACTTTACTGTTAATCTCCAGGGTTCCCTCTCATTACATATCAGGCCTGTTGATCACCACTTAGGAGACTTTGTTGGCCACACATGTGTTTAAAATTGCCAATTAGCAGCCCTGCCCCAATACAGCTTGTTACCAGCCACAAATGAGGAGCAGGATTTTAAAAACAAGCATTGCATTTCTTCTACAGTTGTGTTAAAAACATGCAAGCGAGGCTGTAGGAAGCAAAGGGGGCTTTCAGGTTGTTGAAATCATCCTAAAGGTGAGAGCTCTCGGTGCAAATGTGTCTGCACACTTCAGTCCCTGTCCTTTGAGTGAGCACACCCCTGAGACCAGTGGGCTGATGTTTTGCTTCACTGAATGCAAACTGTTTTGAGCTATCTGACATCATTAAGTCAAATTTTAGTGCAGAGATTTTGTTCGGATGTAAACTGAGAGCTCTCACCTTTAGGATTTTTGTGTAAAGATCTTACTGCTTTTTCTTATGCTTTGAGAACTGGTTAAGGATGTCTCAAGCCTAGAGCATGACTTTGAGAATTATGTGTGTTCATTTTTCTTAACTCTCTCACCTTCTAGACAAACTCTGAGTATTTGTCTTTGCAATATACAAAAAGCATGTATAACCTTCGATGCTTTTTATTTTAATATTGCGAATTTAAATATGAATGTATAAAATGGATGTATAAAGAAATCTAAAAGGGACTAATGGGCCACTTTTATAAAAATATATAAAAATCTAGATAAATTAGTTTAGAAAAAAAAGAATTGGGTTTGAAATTTTGTTGGAATAAGTTCTCATGGCTGCCTTTAAGGAGCAGTAGAAACAAGAATGGCAGTGTTAAGAGTGTTAATTAATACTTTTTGCAACCTTGTTTTGCATCAAGCACGATGAAAGGAACCTTCAATAGATAATCTAAGATAAATTGAATTGTCTCTTTAGTTTGAGGTGAAAAGCCAAGAGCCCAGGAAGTTATATGGGATCCAGGTAGGGCAGAGCTTTGGACTGAGTTTCTTCCTCTAAGATGGCATGCACCATTGCAAGGCTTGGAATGAGAGCTGGAAATCTCTCACTGGGCGAGCCTGTGTGGGCTGTCCCAGGCATGGCTGGGTGTGGCTGCCATTTCCATGTTTATTACTGTGCCATACAAACTCTGCCCTCTGCTACCCTTGCCTCTGGTTGGCTTTATGTGCCTAAGTCCTGTGAGCTATCCTACCTTGTACCACAAACTGAGATGCTTTAGAGACAACTTGAGTGTCAGCTTTAACTGGGGAATCTTATAATTTGTCAGAAACTGTATGGTTTATTCGCCTTTCATAAATATTCATTTATTTTGTTGCTGATGCATTAGGATGAGTTGGTACCACCTTCATTTTATTACTGAGGAAGCTAAAGGTCAGAAAGGTTTTATTAAAAGAGCACAGTGAGGCTGGAGAGATGGCTCAGAGATTAAGATCTCTCACCGCTCTTCCAGAGAACTGGGTTTGATTCCCAGCATCCACATGGCAGTTCACAACTATCTGTAACTCCAGTCCCATGGCATGGTTGTATAGACAAACCTGTAGACAAAACACTCACACACAAGTATTAAAATGAATAAATCTTTAAAAATACATATTTAAAAAGACCATTGTGTTATATTATACTTTGAACCTTGCTTTTTTATTTCTTAATATTACTATACTCTTCTATGGTTATTCATTTACACTATAATTTTAAATAGCCACATTCATTACCTAACACATACGTGACACATATGCTTTCAGTTGCTAGCCAGTCTGATGATACTGCTGTAATGCTAGTGCTGAGGCTAGATCTCTCACGTTGTATATACAATGGGAGGGGCTATCAATTTGACAAGATGTATGTGGTAAGGCAATCGGCTTAAAAAGTTATATGGATTCAAAGTGTGAATATCATTGGAATACTCACATACGTACAACAGAAAAACTGTTCAAATGTGAGGAAACTGGAAACACATATTCATAAATTAGAAATTAGTTGAATCATAGAGTAGAATACTCTACATTTGAAAACGAGTCATACGTGCTGTCATGGAAAATTATCCAAAATATATTTTGCCTGAAAAACAAGTACACGTGTGCATATAGATAATGTGACTATACATTTGCACATAAATGGAGCATATCTAGAGTAATATAAACCATGATTAAAATACTGGAATTTTTAGGGGGTAAATACATGTACATGCTAGACAAGATGGAGAGCCTTTCTATTTTGCGAACTTTTGCTTTTCTTTACCTTAACATTCCTCTTATGAGAAAAAAAAATGTGGGGTGAAGAGATAGCTCAGTGGTTAGGAGCACTGGCTCTTCTTCCAGAGAACCTGGATTTGATTCCTAGCACCAAGATGGTGGCTCATACATGTCTGTAACTCCAGTTTCAGGGGATCCAATTGCCCACTTCTGTCCTCCTGGAGCACTACGCACATGCAGTAGAAATATAGACGTGAAGCCAACAACGCCAATATACATAAACCAAAATTAAAGTAAATAAACTTTTTCCAAATAAAAGAAAAGCGGAGAAAACATACAAATGCCAATTCGGATCCTGGGTCCCTGTCATGACTGACCCAAAGACCACCTGCGTATGCACCTAATTCTTCTGCTGGATTTTGCTCAGTGGAACTTTCTGGCCCTGGTGACCTCTTACTTTCTTAGTACACCCAGGGGCGCCAAAGCCTAAGCACAGAGATCAGAACCGGGCACACACCTGCCCTAACTCCATATACCACCGCCCATGTCTGACACCCCCATCAGCCCCATGCAGGTGAATACCTGTCAGCAGTCTTCCAACAACTGTGTCTGTGGTTTTTGACTGGGAACTGGATTTCTGCCTCAGCTGGAAGGTCTAACCAAAGGTTCAGGAAGTGTTGATCACTGTCTTTATAATGTGACAAAGATTATGGTGGCCAGTACAATAGCATGCTGATGACATTCATTTTAATGTATTTGATAAATAATTTCACTAAAATTTCTATCTTTCTCTGTTATATGGGATTGAATCCAGGGCCTTGCACATACTAGGCAAGTGCTCTACAGCTGAATCATATCCCCAACTCTCTCTCTCTCTCTCTCTCTCTCTCTCTCTCTCTCTCAGTCTCTCTCTTGCTCTCTCTCACTCTCTCGCTCTCTCTCTTGCTATCCCTTTCTCCCCAATTCCTACTAATTCACCTTTTCCTTGTATTCATTCCACGGCTGAAAAAAATCCTTGAATCTGGGATCTTCCTGCCTCAGCCTCTTGCGTAGCTGCGATGACAGACATGCTAATGCAGGCTTAGCTAATTTGGAAAATCTTCCCGTTTAACCATGGCAGGCAAGTACATGGTCTATAAAGAGGGAGGATTGCTTGATACTCCAGCAAAAACCACCTCTGTGTTGGGAAGGATGTCTAGCCCTGGAGGTTCTTTTTCATTCAGGAGGTAGAAGCAACGTATCCTCTTTCTTCTGTTGTGTGATTATCTAGACCTCATCCCATGCTTCCCAGTGTTATTGGCATTTTTTATGTGTCGGTGAGTTGTATTCTCCATGTTTATTTATGACAATATTGCTTTGACCAATGATATGGAAGCATTTAAAATAGATGTTTCATGGTTAACTAGCTATTATTTTATACAAAATATTAAACAGTTAAAAGCTGTTTATTTCATAGTTATATCTTTTAAGGAAATGATTAGTATATCTTCCACTTTTAATTTTTAATGTGATGACTGCAGGTGCCATGCATGCTGTGGTGTGCTTGGGGAGGTCAGAGGACACCTTTGGGGAGTTATTGCTCACCCTCTACCTTACTAAGGCCAAGCCAACCTCATTTCTGTAATGCTGTGTGTGTTCCAGGCTAGCTGGTTCCCAGGCTTCCTGCTGATTCTCCTGTCTCTGCATTTTAATCTTTCTGTAGGAGTGCTGAGATCATAGATCTCAGTGCCTTGGTGCAGCAGGATTTTTTGTTTTTTTTAAACGAAGGTTCTGGGGATCAGAATAGGTCATCCATCCATTCATTAATATGAAACTATATCTTACACTCTAAGAGATCGAAACTTTTGATGAATCTCATAGCCAAAGTTAATAATACACCTTGAGGCCACTTTAGACTACCATCTACCTACTACGTGCTCAGCCTGTTTGTTTAACCTGCCTTTAAGAGACTGGTGTACCAGTCAACCTTACTTGTCTTGCGTTTCCCATGTGATGAACTTTTACAACCTAACCTAATGCCTAGTTAACGCTCTTAAGTTACATGCTCTTCCATGCTCCTGACCCAGGGGGGGAAAAATGCATGTGTATCATTTCCTGAAAACAGCAAATACAGATGTTGAAAGCAACTTCCTAAAATCAACCATAAAGACTGAATATAATATTTATGGATATTGGTTGATAACAGTGCTTGTCATCTGGTCAGTTGGGATCAGCTGATGTCAGTGACTTAATCCCTTGTAAAACTCTGTTAAATATTTCCATAGTTTCCCCATACTTCTCCAGGTAATGGTTTCTGTGCTGTTTGATAGGACAGCGAGCAATGCCCTTTGTTAGGAATAGTCACACAACAGTTATACACAGACAGTCAGACATGGACAGACACAACCACACAACAGGCACAGTGACAGAAGACAGAGACATAGAAAGATTCACAAGATAGCTTTCAGGCAGGCTGAGACTCAGACTCACCATAGGCAGGTGGAGACAGAAGACGTAAGGAGCATGAAGTAGAGAATTCAAATCTAAACTCGCTCTTGGCTAAACTGCTCAGAGGGAAAGTGCTTCTATTTCTTTGCTAATGCTATAGTCATCCATTATTGGTGACTCGGAGCTAATCACCAATCCATTTAATCCATGCAATCATCAGGCACTTTTCCTACTGAGCTGTCTTCCTGGCTTTTCCCGTCTACTTTTGACACTCCTTTAAAAACAAAAACAAAACAAAACAAAAAATGAAAAAATAATAAGCTTCCACTAAGCCTTTCTATGCCTCTGCCCAGGGGCTCGCAGACCATTTTCTTCTGATTTGAAATTTTCTTTCCTCTTCACTTGACTGTCTAAAGAGCGACTGAAGGCCTGAGCTGACATGAAGATGGTACCTTCTGAATTCTGCAGCAGCATTTAAGTTTTCAGTTCTGGTTGCAGTTAGTAAGACTTTCAGGATCATCACTAAAATGTTAGTGGTTACACTTAAATTCAATTCTCTATAATAAAATGCCTTAAGCATTAATAAAAAGAAAACAGTATTTTCCTAAAATTTTGTGTCCAAACCAGGTAAGACAAACATAAAGGCAGAAAAGTGTTCTTTCATGTTATATCCTAATGTACCAATCTGTTTCTGTTTATTAACTTTGAATGATCTCTACATAAAACAATAATTTTAAAATTATGCCATAGTCTAGAAAAATGAGAATTTGTTTTTATAGAGCATTAAGGATTACATTTTGTACTTCATGATCAAGGCAAAAATCTCTGTAATAGATATCATAATTTGTCGTGGGTTCATGCTTGCAAACTGAGATTTCTTGGATTCTTTTCAAACTTGTTTCCTGACACTGTTTTCTTACTGATGTTTTTATGAGGTGCCTAACTCATTAAATTTCATTAATCTCATGAAGTAAAGGGAAAGAAAGCTTCCAAGTTTGGAATCTGCTAGTTTTTGTGAATAGCCATGAGTGGCTGGATATTTTGGAAATGGGAAGGTTTTGTTTCATTTTGTTTCTGTTTCTAAAATATGTTTGCATTTTTGCAGTTTGAAAGTATTTGACAAATTAATTTTTTTGTCAGCATAGCAGATCTGTCTTAGCTAAGAGAAGAACACTGGTAGAGGTCAGCTACTCAAGATATCTTGGTGACAAGCATGCTCAGCTCTCTGTCATGATCACAAGAAGTTGTGATGGAAAGGCATGAAGCAGGGATGCTTGTTTCTTTAAAACATACTAACTTTGGAAGCAGAAAAAACTAAATGTTTTCTTTGAGATGGCCCTGAGTGTGTTTTAAACACTAACTTGAGCTAGCTGGTGATATAGACTAACTACAGGGTAACTATGGGATAACTGGTGAAACACTATTTGTATAGTTTGGACATCAAGATTTAAAACAGGAGCAAATTGGGCTGAAGAGATGGCTCAGTGGTTAAGAGCACTGGCTACTCTTCTAAAGGACCCAGGTTCAATTCCCAGCACCTACATGGCAGCTCACACCTGTCTATAACTATAGTTCCAGGGGATCTAGCACCCTCACACACACATACAATTAGACAGAATACCAATGTACATAAAATAAAGGTAAGTCAATCATTAATAAATAAATAAAATGAGAAAAATGGAATTTTTTTCTTTGCTAGAAGATTTCAATTGGAGATAACTTCTTGGTTAGGGTGAGAGAGAGCTTTCATCCACTTCACCCTTTCAACATTGGAAGCTTATCTGACTTGAACCTGCGCAGGTTCTGGGCATGGTGCCACAGGATTTGTGAGCTCATAGTTCATCACTCTTGTTGTGTATGGAAGTCACTGTTTCCTTTGTGCCATCCATGTCCTCTGGCTCTTACAATTTTTTAAAACTAATTAATTAATTAAGTTACATCCCAAATGTTACCTCTCTTCCCAGTCTTCCCCTCACAGAGTCCCTTCTTCCCTTCACCGCTGAGAGGGTGGCCCCACCCTAGGTATTCTCCCACTCTGGGGCAGATCAAACCTCTGCAAGAGTAGGTGCATCCTCTCCCACTGAGGCTGGACAAGACAGCCTTCGGCGATATGTGCTGGAGGCATAGGTCCAGCCTGTGTATGCTCTTTGGTTGGTGGCTCAGTCTCTGAGAGCTCCCAGAGGTCCAGGTTAGTTGACTCTGTTGGTCTTCCTGTGGGGTTTCCATCCCCTTCAGGGCTTTCAGTCCTTCCCCCAACTATTCCATAGGGTTCTTGACCTCCGTCCAAGATGTGGTATCTACAACTGTTTCAGTCAGCCGGTGGATAGAGCCTCTCTGAGGACAGTTATGATAGACTCCTGTCTGTAAACATAACATAGTATCATTGACAGTGTCATGGATTGGTGCTTGCCCATGGGATGGGTATCAAGTTGGGCTGGTTATTGGTTGGCCATTCCTTTAGTCTTTGCTCCATCTTTGTCCCTGCATTTCTTTTAGACAGGACACATTTTTGGTCAAAAGTTTTGTGTGTGGATTGGTGTCCTGCCTGGCTATAGGAGGTGGCCTCTTCCATGTTTCCACTGTTAGGCATCTCGGTTAAGGTAACCCACATTGACTCTTGGCTGTCTCCCCCATCCCAGGTCTTGGAGACTTCCTAGAATTTCCCCCACCCCCTGTCCCTGGGCAGCTGCAGATTTTTATTCAGTTTCCTTGCTTTCTGGGCCTCTTTCCTATCACTTACAGCACCTGATCCTGCTCCTCTATTTCCCTCCCTTCCCTTCCATGCCTCTCTCTCTCCCTCCCTCCCTCTACCTCCCATGATTATTTTGTTCCTCCTTCTAAGTGAGATTCCAGGATACTTACTTGGGCCTTCCTTCTTGCTTGACTTCTTTGGGTCTGTGAGTTGTATCATGGATATTCTGTACTATATGGCTAATATCCACTTATCAGTGAATACAAACCATGCATTCCTTTTGGGTCTGGCTTATATCACTCAGAATGACATTTTCAAGTTCTATCCATTTGCCTGCAAAATTCACACTGTCCTTGTTTTTAATAGCTGAATAGTATTACATTATGTAAGTGAACCACATTTTCTGTATCCATTCTTCAGTTGAGGGACATCTGGGTTGTTTCTAGTTTCTGGCTATTTTAAATCATGCTGCTATGAATGTAGTGGAATATGTGTCCTTATGGTATGGTGAGGCATCTTTTGGCTATATGTTCAGGAGTGGTATCACTAGGGCGTTAGGTCGGACTATTTCCAATTTTTTGAGAAAACACGCGATTAATTTCCAAAGTGGTTGTACGTGTTTGCAATCGCACCAGCAATGGAGGAGTAGTCCTCTTTCTCCACATCCTCCCCAACATCTGCTGTTACCTGAGTTTTTGATCTTAGCCATTCTGACTGGTGTGAGGTGGAATCTCAGGGTTGTTTTGATTTGCATGTCCCTGGTGACTAAGGATGTTGAACTTTTTTTTTTTTTTTTTAGCTCTGCATCCCATTTTTAATTGGGTTATTTGGATTGTTGGTGTCTAACTTCTTGAGTTCTTTATATATGTTGGATATTAGCCCTCTGTGGATGTAGACTTAGTGAAGATCTGTCTCCTGTCTTTATAGTCTTTCTGCCTCCTCTTCCACAAAGTTCCCTGACCTCTGATAAGAGAAGTTTGATGAAGATATCCCATTTAGGACTGAATGTTCCAAAATCTCTCACTCTGCACATTATCCAGTTGTGAATCTTTGCATTAGTTCCCATCTTCTACAAGAGGAAGGTTCTATAAGAGGAAGGAAAGGGCAAAACACTGATCTATGGGTATAAGAGACTATCATTAGGCATCATTTTTTTGCTGCATTCCTTTAGCAGAACAATAGCATTTGTTTTCCCTATAGGGTAATTTCTTACCTAGTCTTATAGTCTTGGCCATCCAAGTAGTATTAGGTACAGGTTCCATCTAGTGGAGGGTCGAAGTCCCATGGCGCTTACAGTGGTAGGTAGCATTGAGATCATCAAGTGCTTATACAATTTCAGGCATCTGCTTAAGGAACCTAATTCATGTAGCCCTCCAATTAGATAGTGGTTGGTTACTCCCACAACTTTTGTGCCACTATTGCACTAGCTTATCATGGAGGTAGGCAGGTCACTATTGTAGACTGAAGGATTTGTAACTGGGCTGGTGGTTACCTTTTCCCTTTGGTAGCATGCAGAGTACCTTTCAGTAGCATGACTACTAGTAGCATGCTCTAGTTAAGCACCAGCTTGACTTCTCCATGTTCAATGAGATATTTAAATGTCTTCAGTAATAGGGCTTACCATCAGTTTATGGAAACCAATTGCCTTGGCAATAGTCTTAATTTTGGGGGGTTTATTTGAGGCCCCTTTGGCCAATAACTCAACATGCACTACAGGTTTTCCTGCCTCCTTTTTTTTTTTAATGCTTTTTTTTTTTTTGAGGTAGGGTCTTACTGGTCTTGTGTATATCTTATTCTTTTTAATTTTTATTCTAGTTTAGTTTGTTTCCGCTCTTGTTTGTTTGTTTGCCTGTTTGTTTTAGAGAGAGGAGGGGCAGGAGTTGTGTTGGTGGGAAAGTGAGGAAGATTTGGGGATAGTTGGGGGAGGGGAACCATGATCAGAATATATAGCATGAAAAAATTTTTTTCAATAGAAAAAAGATTTAAAATTGTTTATGTATCAACGTTTCCCTATGCATGTCAAAGTCCCATGGCTCTTACAATGGTAGGTAGCATTGAGATCATCAAGTGTTTATACAATTTCAGGCATCTGCTTAAGGAACCTAATTCATGTAGCCCTCTGATTAATTAGGCCCTGTATTTATTCCCACTTTTGAGATGAATAGACTGTCACAATGAAGATTCAGGTGAGTTTTGTGATCAAAGTGGAGGATTTCGGAGAATGAGACATGTCGTCCTATTCTAGGACCTACAAGGTTACCACTGGACAAGTGTCCCTTCACCTGGAACAGGGTGACGAGAGCTGTTTGTATGCTGGAGGTCCTTCAGTCCTGGTTATGGCACCCTCAGCCACGAGGAAGTAGGAATCGGTACAAGTGCCCCCTCTGTATTAAATTAGAAAGCTTGAAAAGGCATTTGATTCCAAGTTATATATTGGCTAAAAGTAGCAAACCACCCCTGATTTGTAATCTTGCACGGACACAATGGCATCACTTAGAGACTGTCCTTTGTTGAAAACATGGTATCGGACCCCAGCATTTCAGGCTGTATTTGAGCATCAGGTTGTGCGTCCTGTCTTAGATCTCAGCACTCCGTAGCTCAGCCTCTATTCTCTCTGCGTGTCTTCTTTGATCGGCAAGGAGTGTCTTACCTGGCATTTTCCTCTCATTAACGATGGTGAGAGAATGTGCACTTTGTCATGCTACACCAACACCTTGGCTGATGAGAGTTCAGTCCAAGAAGAGCTTGTTAGGGCATTCGGAGGTAAACTTAGATTCTAGACTCCTAAGCAGATTTCAGACTCTGGCGATTGTGTAAAGAAACAAGGAAAAGCCTGGGAACAAAGTAGTTGAATATGAGAAGAAAAATATAACATCCCTAAGATTCTGCCAAGTGCCCAAATAGATGCTGTCTTGGCTCTGGGCATCTCTTTCTTCTTTCTTTGGCTGTGAGGAAAGAGGCTTACTCCCGAGGGAGAGTTGGCCTCCTTCTGATTCAGCATGTAGATTCCATGAAGTTATTGGAGGCTCCCATGAAAGCTACACTTATAGCCAGTCAGGATCACTCCACTTCTTTATGACCTTTATAATGGTGAACCGAGTGGTGATCTCTAACCCAGTATGAAATCTGACCAGAGCAATCCTGTATTGTTTGCTTTGAATTCCACACCAGTAACAGAATGAATCCAGACCTCTCACTGCTGCTGCATTTAGAGACTTGCTTGTTTTCTTTGTTCAGTGCTTACAAAATATATTTGCCAAAATTTAAACAAATTATTTGAGATTCTAAATATAGGTTCATCTTGGTTTAATAACACAGACGTTTCTCAATAAAGTGGGGTTTAAGCTAGAATCTGTAAAAACAGCCCCTTCCTGTGAGTAAAACCAACAGCTCAGACAGAAAAGCCTCTCTCCTATGAGAACTGTCCTAAGAATGGAAGACTGAAACACCTCAGTTTCCAGAGGCAAGGAGCCAGCAGACAGACAAGAGAGGAGAGAATCCTCAGCATTTGCTGCTTCCTGGATTTGCCTCTGCCCTTGGGTTGTTTTTATTTCTTGCTGCTAAAATGCTCTTAACTAGTATTATAAATAAGATAAAAAGCCACAAAGTCTTAAGTATGCAATTTGTGCCATGTCCCTTTGCTGAGAAGAGTATATTGGAAGCTAATAAATATGGAGATTAGTTTGTGTTTCAGGGCTGAGTGTATAATTCCCTCAGTGAATAGAGTAGCTGGGACTTAGCTGCAGAATTCCTCAGTTTTACCTCATGCTCAAACAGGAAGGGAGTGCTCAAAGCATCTCCAGGAAGAAATTCAGAGTAGAGTACCTCTGTGCTCACTCTTACCTTAGGTGCTGGAATTTGAGCCCATGAGTATTATCACAGATTTCTATACATTCACAAGGGGATATTGTGTCTATTACATTTCTTATTCCCAATTCTATAAGATGAACTAGAAACAATACATATATGAAAACAATACATATAAGTATATCCAGTACTTGTTATCTAAACATTCATCATTTAAAAAAGAAAAAGGAAGGGCTGGGGCATGGCTCCATTGGTGAAGTGCTTGTCATACAAGAATAAAGACTCAAAACTCAGATACCTAATACCCACATAAAAATCCAAGCTGAGATACATATCTGTAATCACAACGCTTGGAAAGTGGAAACAGTTAGATCCCTAGGGCTTGTTAGCCAACCAGTCTAGCTGAATCTGTCAACCTCTGGCTCAGTGAAGGACTCTCAAAAACTTAGGCAGAGAGTGATAGAGGTGGTCACCTGACATAGACCTCTGGGTTTATACCTGTATGCACACGCAGGCACGAGCGCGCGCGCGCACACACACACACACACACACACATAAATGTGTAAATATGCGTAGGTCATATACACAAATCAAAAAAGGAAAGAGGAAAGTAAAATGGAAGAGAAGGAGAGTCCATATTTTGGGATAGCTTATAAGAACTATTGAGGGGTCTAGGAAGAGGATTCAGTGCATACAAGCACTTGCCAGGTAAGTATGAGAACCAGAATTTGAATCCTTAGAACTCATGTAAAACATGCCCACAGTAGTTCATGTCTGTAATTCCAGCATTCCTATGGGAGGTGGAGATGAGTGGATTCCTGGGGTCTTGTTAGCCAGCTAGCCTGTATTTGTAATTGGGAACAACTGCAAGGTGGATGACCTCTGACCTCCACCAGGCTCTTGGACCTGTGTACCTTCATGAGCATACAAGAGCATATACATTTCCATAGCATACACACAAGATAGAAATTAAAAAGAAAAGAAGGTATGGTGGATTTTCATGGGAAAAATACAAAATCTCCTTTCAGAGGTTATCAACTATTAGAGAATAGGCATGAGAGAACAGCAATACTCCAGGTACCTGCAAGACACGAGGGAGAGAAAAGTCTGGAGATGAAGGTTACGTGGAACTAACCTGCTTGTGAGGGGCGGACAAGTATGCGAGAGACTTAAGGTCCTTCAACTGATGAAGCAGACCATAAACATTTAGACTTGTTCAAGCACACACTTCAAGCGCTTTGCTACACTAGAAATAAAAACGGACAAAATCCATATAGGATTTTTTTTAAAAAAGATTTATTTTATGTAAGTACACTGTCGCTGCCGTCAGACACACCGGAAAAGGGCATCAGATTCCATTACAGATGGTTGTGAGCTACCACGTGGTTGCTAGGAATTGAGCTCAGGACCTCTCAGTCAGTGCTCTTAAGGGCTGAGACATCTCTCCAGCCCCAGAATGTGCTTTCCCTTTAAATACCTGTTTAAGAGTTATTTATCTTTATTTTATATGTATGCGTGCTGTAACTGTGAGTACACCTGCAGGACAGAAGAAGGCATCAGATCACACGGTAGATGGTTACGAGCCGCCACGTGGTTGCTGGGAACTGAACTCAGTAACTCTGGAAATGTGCTTTTAATGGCTGAGCCATCTCTTCAGCCCAGCTATAGGAATTTGACTAAAGGGGAACGAAACTGAATTTTAAGATTTTGTCTCAATACAGTGGGCCCCACAGGCTACTGTGAAACAATGACAGGCACTCTGGAGTTTGTGCGGAGGAGTCTCCTGGTGTAGAAATGCTTAGCTGGGGACTTCCCCAGCCTGAGTGAGATCCTTGTGGAAGAAAGAGAAGAAGCCCTAAGCACGCAACTCTGATTCTGGGAAAGACTTTAAGGTCATCGTGAAATCGAAGTCATCTTCTGGAAGATTCCTGTGCCCTTCAAGAGGAGAATTTGTAAGGTCAAGGGTTTGCAAAGTGAAAAGAGTTGTCACATGTATGCCCAAAGCAAAACTGGAGCTATACACCAGTGTGCTTTCGGTTTCAGTGCAGATCTGGAAAGAAAAAAAGAGGCCTAATCATGACCAAAACAAATTTCCTACCAGAGGCACAAAGCTTAAGAAAGAATCCAGCTGAGTTAATGAACGTAAGTTTTCTTTAGTGCATGTTGTGGGCTGGATTTTTTTTAATCTGTTGCAGTTTTACTCAGTATTTACTTTGACCAAATATTAATGAAGCATCTTCACCACCGCCACCACCATCACCACCACCACGAGCAGTAATACTACTCAGGTGCATTCTTTTAAAAGGAAACCTCTATTTGCTTTCTTCTGGGTAACTCAGTCTGTGAGCTTCCTTTTCCTAGTGGATCTTAGCAGTAATGGCAAGATTGATAGAAATCATCCAGGCCACCATGCTTGTTGAAATGGATGAAGATGCTTCCGACTTGTCACATTTTAAATTCTATTTGAAGGAGGTTAGATGTTAGTGCATATGGTGAGGATTTATCGGATAAAGTTGAGTATCAGCATGTTCACACATTTCAGGTAGCTTTCTTTCTATATCGCTTGAATAAAGAAAACTGAGACTCATATAAATAACTGACTCATTGTCTGTAGCCAGAGGTCTGACATTTTCAGAGAAATGCTTTTAGATGAAGCTCTTTTAAAAATATTTATTTCTATTTTAAGTGTATGAGTGTTTTGCCTATATGTATATCTATGTACCATGTATTCACATGGTAAGTTACATCTAAATACATGATGCACACAGAAGCCAGAAGGGTCTCATAGAACTGGAGTTACAGACATTTGTAAGCTGGCATGCAAGTGCAGAGAGAGAAGCACATGTTCTTAACAGCTTAACAGTTCTTAACAGCTGAACCATTTCTCCAATCCCTAAATGAGGTTTTTATGTAAAGTGATGTGATAGTCACAGCCTTTACACTTTAGATATATGGTGATCTTTTTCTTGTAATAGATCCCTATGTACGAAAAAAAATTTGGGCTAATTCTCAGATAAGTTTCCTAACTTATGAGCCTTATGTCTGTGCTGATATTCCAGGGGTATTGGCTTGAGAAAGAAATTTTTGTGCAGAAGTAGAAGCAGCAGAGTGCAGATCTGGACTTCATTTGGGGACAAGATTCAAAATGCTAAACGCTTTGCAAAGCAAGAGCAAATCCCAGGGTATACAAGTACTGCTGTAAATACATGGTTCTGTTCCTTTAATTTATTGGATAAGATATAGAAAGAGAAAAGACAGAGAGTTACCAGGCTGATTTACAAGAAACTTTTTGGTAACTAGCAAAAAAGATTTGTATGTGTAAGAGTTGTGTTCAACTGAATTGAACAAATGCATCAAAATGTGTGTGTGTGTCCAGATATCTAGACACTAGGCACTAGACACTGGATACTAGAGGGTGCTGTTCAGCCTTGTCTTATCTTGACTCAAGTTAGGATCATTTGGAAAGAAGAAAATTCAATTGAGAAAATGCCTCCATAAGATTAGCCTGTAGGCAAGTCTGTAGGGCCTTTTCTTGATTCCGTTGGTACGAGAGGGAGGGTCCAGCCTACAGTGGATGGCTCCATCCCTGGGCACCTGGTCCTGAGTTTTATAAGTAGGCTGAGTAAGCCAAGGGGAGCAATTCAGTAAGCAGCACTTCTCCATGGTCTCCGCTTTGGTTCTTGAATCCAGGTTCTTGCGCTGTATGAGTTTCTATCTTCCCTTCCCTCAGTGAGAAACCATGATCAGAACATATAAACCAAAAAAATATTTCTTTTCCTAGTTATTTTTGGTAAACTTTTTATCACAGCAACAGAAATCAAACTAGAAAGCTGAAGTGAAGTTACAGTTCCTTAGCCTATTCACATGTAATGGTGAATCTCTAGCCTTTCCAATGTCTTTAAAACTTCTCTGGTGGTATTCCCCCACCTACCCACCCACCCACTCTCAGCTTCCCTCCTTGGCATTCTCCTATACTGGGGGAATCTAACACTCTCAGGCCCAAGGACCTCTCCTCCCCCTGATGGCCAACAAGGCCCCCCTCTGCCACATATGTGGCCAGCACCATAGGTCCCTCCATGTGTATTCTCTGGTTGGTGATCCAGTCTCCAGGAGCATCGAGGGGTCAGGCCAGTTGTCATTGTTGCTCCCTCCATGAAAGATTTATTTTATTTATATGAGTACACTGTTGCTGTCTTCAGACACACCAGAAGAAGAAGGCATCAGATCCCATTACAGATGGTTGTGAGCCACCATTTGGTTGCTGTGAATTGAACTCAGGACCTCTGGAAGAGCAGTCAGTGCTCTTAACCCCTGAGCCATCTCTCCAGCAGGGGGAGGGGGAGGGAATAGGGAGGTTCCAAAGGGGAGATCTGGAAAGGGGGAAACATTTGAAATGTAAATAAAATATAAAAAAAAAAAATAAAAAGAAAGAAAGAAAGAAAGAAAAAAAGAAACAAATTAGGTTCTCCTTCCAAATGAGAGGGTAGGAGTTGTGAGGTACATGACCTTCATAGTTCATAACTTAGTGTCTCCTCTACCTTCCTTAGGGCAAGTGATCCTGATCCCCCCAAAAAAACACCCCCCCAAAACTTCTCTAAAAATAAATTTAAAATAATTGCATAACTGATCAGAAAAATATTATAATTTACTTAATGAATTTGGTTTTTATTTATCAGTATTCTACATTAAATGCAGTGTGTTGCAAACTACTGAGCTTCATCCCCAACTTTAATTTGTTTTTCTGAGCATTGTTTTTATGGTGATAGTCACTGCACTTAACCTTAGCTATACTTAGTTTCTTTTCTTATAACATATCTCTAACTATGGCATTACTTAGGACAAAATATGAATACTGTTTTGTTATTCCTCATTTACATTCCAACTTTTTTTTTTTTCTACAGAATTTCTTCACTGGAGAAAGGCCTTTTTCTTATTATGAGATGTTCCTAAGTGTTATGTTCTAAGATGCTTTGTACTTTGAAAAGATTGAATATAGCCATTGTCTGAGTCTGGAGAGATGGTTCATCAGTTAAGGGTGTATGCTGTTCTAGTGGAGGACTTGAGTTCCAGAATCCAGGACAGACAGTTCACAACTGCCTGTGACTCCATCTCCAGGGCATCTGATACCTTCTTCTGGCCTCCAAGGACACCTGAACTCATATGCACACATGCATACACAAAGACATATGCATATACATAATTAAAATAATAAAAGAAATCCTGCCAGTGTTTTTATTTACATTTCTTTGAATACTAGTGAGTGTAGGCACACATTTCTTCTACAAATATCTTCGAATTCCTTTTCTTGTGGGATTTTCGTGTTCCTTTAACATACTGTATAACTTTGTAATAAAGATTCTAATAATCCATTCTATCAATGACACATATATCTGTATTTCTAAACTAAGGATGTAGCTCTCTCTCTCTCTCTCTCTCTCTCTTTGTGTGTGTAATATTTGTGGAAATGGAGTTGTATCTTTCCCAGATTTGCCTCAGCCTTGTAGATAGCTTAAAATTCAGGCATGCAAGATGGTACTTGTATGAAGTATATTTTATTCTATTTTCATGTCCTTGTGCAACATTCTTGTTAATTCCTTAAGAGCAAAGTCACGTGTTCATTACTTTAAAGCATTTAAAGGTCTTCGAAGTGGAACAAAGTGTCTCCCTGCCATATCAGCTCTGCATTCAGTCTTACCTTCTGTACTTGCTTCCACAACTGCAGATGGAAGCTTTCCGCTTTGGAAGGCAGCCATCTTGCTTTCCTTCCTTGATTTTTTTCTTGCAATACTCAGGGCAGTGCTTTATACAAAGCAGGTGCCCAGTGAAAGTTTGTTGTATTAAATGAAACTTTCGGTAATTGAATTTTCAAATTCAAATTGATAGAGTCCCATTGCCTTGCAATGGCAAGCATGGAATAATTGACAAAGTCAGTTGCCCGTTGCATGAATAATAATAATAAAAAACTAATGATGAATTTCCTCTCATAACCCAAGTACATTGTTTTTTGCTTTTATTTATTTTTTCTCCCACAGACAGTAGAGATTTATGTAATAGTTTGGTTGAAGTTAGTCATTCATAAGCTTTTTCGAAGCTATAACCTTGAGCCTATATAATTAAATTTTACTGGAAGAAATATATCAGAAAAAGCACTTTAAATGACACAGTTATAAAAAAATAAATATAATCTAGACAGGGCCTCTTAATCATAACTTCTAATAGGATTAGAAATATGAAAACAATAACCAAACAACAAAACATTCTGGAATGTTGAGTTAAATTTACCAGGAGTGATTCTCAGTGAAATAAGCTTGTTTTATTGGTACCTGAGTCTCTTAGGGATACATAATAAAGAGATAAACACAAGCCATAAATTATCTAGGACATGTGTAATGGCTGACTACTGCCCAGGAATACAGATAGAAAATGCTCCAATTAAAAAACTCAAGCTTCTTGATTTTCTTTGAGGAGTTGATATTCTCCTTTACTCAGGGCCTTGCATATCCCTGCTGGGTGCTCTATTCACTGGGATATATCTAAAGCCCCAATATACTGTTTTTAAGAGATTTTATACAAATGTAGTTCTAAATGGTGAGTCAAAAGTAGAGATTGGTGGGATGAGTAGGTGTTGATTAATATATTATAGAATAACTTGTTTTCTGATTCCGTTTGTTTAACAAGGAGTCACCTAGTGTATGGTTGTAGTCACACATCAGTGATGTCAGAATCCACACCCTGAGGCTGGATCTCATGGAAAATGATTTCAGAGCAAGAAGAGCCTCCAAAACTTGGAAGCCTAAAAGAAGAACACCTTTATGTAGAATGTGCTATTTTTAGGCTTTGAAGTTCAAAGTGCACAGCCTCAGCAGGAAGCAGAAGGAGTCTGGAGTAAGTAGACCTTGTTCTGCCAAGATGATGAAAGTCTTCTTACCTTGAGTCAGGGATAAGGTAGGGCCTGTTCAGCTAGGTTCTGCCTCACCAGATGGCTTCACTCTCAGGAGTAAACTCTTTACTGAGAGATAGAACAGGAAACAAGTGGAGCACTTCCCCCTGATTTGGGGGAGATCTCAATGGAAAGGGTACTCTTCCCAGCAAATATCCAATCCACTGGGGGCAGGTAGGTGTTACAGAAATCATGGCAAAGGCCCTGGGCCCTGGGTGTGCTCATGAAAAGAGGATAATTATCATGAAAGCATAAATATTACACTAGGATAATTAAAGAAAAACATTAACACTGGAATGCCCTTCATGATGAGCTGTTCAGACTCCAAATGAGGCAGTCTGGCTCAGTAGTTTAAATTAGTCAATCCAACCTAGTTCATTGAAGGCAGAGCCAAGAGTAGATTAGCATCAGTCTTCTATTCTGCAATCTTCTTGCTCTCCAAGAACTTCTACCAACCCAACATCTTGTTTCTAAGCTTTGATCACAAGTATTTCTTTAGTTACATATTTTAAATATTTAAAGTATTTTATTAAGGTGTTATAAGCATCATTATTGATAGAAAAAACAAACAAAAGACCATGGGTCTACAGGAAGCAAAATATCTAGTCCAGGTTTGTCCTGCCCCTGTCACACTCCTCAAACTTAGTCAAACCAACTTTCTGGGTGCTTTCTTTTATAGCTTTTGATCTTTATTACAAAATAGAATACTGCTGTACTTATTTCTTGACTTCTTGATTTTACCTTTTACTTATGGACTTGATAGAGAATTTAGTTCCTCACATCCACCAATGCTCCTTTTTTTATACTTCCCACATGATCCATTACCATTTATTATATCCCCCCTTTTAATTCCCATGCAGAACAGTGGTTGACAATTAGGGCTGGCCAACCAGGGCTGAGAAATCAACAGTGATTAAGAAGAGACCACCATCACTGACTTGAACTTTTTCAGGAGTATTTTCTCAGGGTCAGTCCAGAGAAGCTGTGGTTGAGAGTGCTTCAAAGGTACATCTCACGCTGGTTCCTGAACTTGGTAATGGGTAAGAGCCACTGAAGCAGAACTGGTTTTGAAGGCATAAATGACTCAGAAGAATAGCTGAGGCTTGGCACTGTGTGGCAGGGATAGAGTCCCTGAAGAGAGCCCAGAAGAGGCTATTAGTGAAGGTACAACCCAGTTGCTATGGAGACTGAGCATTTTGGAGATGCCCGTATCATGAAATGACTACCAAGGAGAGAAGTAGCTATAGAGTGGAGCTGACCTGAGTCTGTGAGATAAGTTGTGTGTATTTCAGATGGTAAAGCTCCATTTGGAGCTGTTCGGCACCCAGAAGATGGTGAGTGAATCCCAGACATTTGACACTGAGTTAATTACAATGTTGGAGTTTAGTCTTGCTTGTTCAGATTGTGACTGTGTCCTGATTCTTCTTGGATTAAAAAAAAAAATTAACTTTTTTAATTTTATTGGAGTTCATAGTTGAGAGATTTTAGATATATTAAAGAGAGTGAAATTTTAAAGTTTGGAATATGATTTATATTGTTGAGATTGATATGACAGCTTAAAGACAACAAGCAAGAAAAAGTTATGATTTAATAGTGATGTATTTGTGTGTCAAGAAGATAAAAGGTCAAATATACTGGCTAGTTTTATGTCAACTTGACATGAGCCAATATCATTTCAGAAGAGGAAATTTCAACTGAGAGTATGTAGCCATCAGCTTAGCTTGTGGGACATCTTATTGAGTAATAATAGTTAACATCATTAATGTCTTCTTCTTTGTATTATGACTTGCTAAATGCAACCAGGGCTATCTGTGTGAACATGAGTTTGGAGCATAATTTAAAAACGTTTGTCCCTCCTGTAGTATACATCAGTAGCTAACATGGCCAGTCTTATGCAGGGCCATTGAAAGCTGAAGGCAGTCAGCATCCTTGAGAACATGAGTGCATTGTCTGGGTCATACTCAGAAAACGACATTTCCCTGCCCTGCATCTATCCTCCAGTCCTTATATTTCTTTTGCTCCATATTTGACAATGTATTCTGAGCCTTAGAGCGGGTGGTATAAATGTCTTATTTAGGGCTGAGTACTTACTTTGAGAACCTTGTACATCCGTGAGTCTCTGCATTCACCATTATTCAATGTAAAGAAAGCCTCACTGATTAAAGTTGGGTGTAGCACTTGCCTACAAAGGAATTTTTGACATAATGCCAATTTACCTAAGCAACATTATTCAGTTACTCTTTAGACCTATAATGTCCTTGAGTGGAGATTTTGATCAGGTTTACAGTAGTAGACATAGATTTACACCTGTGGAGAGAACCTTAACAAATAGTTTTGGAAAACAAGATGTATCATCCATGTAAGAGAATGAAACTAGATCCTGTTTTCCTACCCTGAACAAAACCCTATTAAACAGATCAGATGGCTCAACTCAAACTTGAAACACTGAAGTAGCTGCAGTAGAGGAATTTTAATCTAGCAACATGGCTGTTCTGGCAAGGAATCACATCCTAAGATTTGATCTGTCAATGCAGACACATCCTGTTTTACAGAGTGAGCTGGCTGGGATACAGGTGTGCCCTTAGTATACAAATTTAATCCATATAATGAAGGTATAAGGTTAGTTTATAGAAGGAAGCAGCCATGTTTGAAAGTGACATCTAAGTGAGGGGCAGGTAAAGTGATGAATCAGAAAAAAATTTGACAGAATGAGTCAGAGATAGGATATGTCCAACTCTCATGAGAACAGACAGGAAAGAGAGTCAACTTAAGAGAACAGTGCAGGGAGAGAGAATAAGCTCAACACAGATGGTGGTGGTGGTGGTGTGGGTGTGTGGGTGTGTGGCAATTTTATTGAGACAGCTGTATAGCTACAGGTTGCAGAGAGAACAAGCTAGACACAGGTGAAGATAGAATGAGCCAGAGAATAAGAGGGAGCCAGAAGATTAGAATTTATTGCCAAAGTTAGTATGATGCCAAACAGAGCAATTCAGTCAGAAGTCAAAAGAAGCTAGATTGAATTAGTCAGCTTGGAAGATTAGATTGTATAGAGCCTAGAAGATTCTAGGCCTAGGCTTAGGGATAGTTAGAACAGAGAAAGAAATATTCTTGGCTCAGCTGAAACCATGTTATACACAGCTTGGGCACTGCTCTCATCTCATCACATAATGTAAGGAAATAAAAGAGACACTTACAGGCTACAAGACAAAGACTGAAGATGTTTTTAGCCAATCTTAAACCACTAATCACAAATACTGATAATTGAGATGTGTCTTTAGTTTATAATAGGCTTTGAATGTGCATATAAAATACTTTTAAACCTCTGTGGTAATTTGAATAAAAATGGTCCCCATAGGCTCATATGTTTGAATGCTTAGTCACTAGGGAGTAGAACTGTCTGAGGGTTAGAAGGACTAGGAGGTGTGGCCTTGTTGGAAGAGGTTTTTCACTAAAGTTGAGCATTGAGGTTTCAAAAACCCAAGCCAGTCTCTCTCTCTCTCTCTCTCTCTCTCTCTCTCTCTCTCTCTCTCTCT
>JADRCH010000077.1:758381-829323 GCA_019843965.1 Rhynchomys soricoides | reverse complement strand
TCTCTCTCTCTCTCTCTCTCTCTCTCTCTCTCTCTCTCTCTCTCTCTCCTTGTCTACCTGCAGATCAGGATGTAGCTCTTGGCTACTTCTCTAGCACCATGTCTGCCTGGATGCTTCCATGCTTCCCACCATAGTGATAATGGACTAAACCTCTGAAACTATAAGTCAGTCCCAGTTAAATGTTCTTCTTTATAAAAGTCATGGTGTCTCTTCACAGCAATGAAATCCTAACTAAGGCAACTACCCTCTGCAACTGAAAGCAAGTCCCCAATAAATACTTTTCTTTATAAGGGTTGCTGTAGTCTTAGTGTCTCTTCACAGCAATAGAAACCCTAACTAAGACAGCCTCAAACTTTCTTATAAAGTTATTATACAACCAGTCTTAAGCTTATGTATATGAGTACAAATGAAGCTTATATGTATTTATCACAGTCCTGTTAACACACACACAGAGTTTAACAAAAAGTTATATCAACACGAAATAGATATTTTTAAAAGTTATTTTATCATTTATTTATGTGCATATATGTATCTGTACATGTGTGTGCAAGTGCTTCAAGAGGCCAGAAGAGGGTGATGGACTCCCTTGAGATGGAGGCAAGGTGATTATGAGCCACCCACTTTCTTCCTATGGATATTACCTTTAACAAATAGCTCTGGAAAAACTGAATGCCTACATATGGGTGCTGAGATCCAAACTCTGCCGGAGCAAGTACTCATATTACTGTACCATATAATTAACCCTTGAGATGGAGATTTTAAAAAATAGTTGTTATGTAGACTATACAGAATGAGACCCTTCCATTTATTTATTCCCCTCCCCTGCATGCCAGCTTCAAAACTTAAAAATTATTTTCTCATTTATTTTCTTTCCACTATTTTACAGGGTTATAAATTCTCCAGTATGCTTTTATGATCACATTTTACTTAGTATACAACTGACATGCAATTATTATATCTCACATAATAAATCATTTATCATATCCAATACATTGTCCATGATCTAAGTTTTTTGATTGTTTCAACGATTCTTTTCACAGATGGTTTCTGTAAGTGAGGGCACGGTGAAACCACCAAATTGGACCATGCCGTGGGTAGAAAGGAAGGTTACTGGGGACCAAACTTTCAAACCTATCTCTCTAGGAAACAGGGAAAAGGAAAATTGCAAAAAGCAACTGAATCTTATATGATAACCAGCAGGGTGAGGGTCTTTAAACGGATACAGGCTGTTCTGGTTGACAGGGAACTAGATACCTTTTGCCCAAGGCAGCTGACCATTCCATTAGATGAAGGGAGATTACTGGTAAACAAAAACCTTGCATTATAGAATTTCTAAGGAATGCTGAATTTAAGCTTCTGTTTATCCAATAACAATCCTGTTTACTAGGCAAGAGTCCTTTTGTTTAGGTCGTTGTTATTAGTACTGCCCAGGTTGGACCTTACCGTTCATTTAAAAATCAAAAACAAAAACAAAAAAACCAAAAAGCACACTTTGGGGGCCTATGGTGGACCTAACAGTTTGTTCAAAACAGAACACAAGGTTTACATGCTGCACGTTAATTTACATGATTCTTAAATGTCTTTTTTTTTTTTTTAATAGTATGATCATTTTTATTTGTCATTGATTTGATGAGGAAACCATCACTTCTGTCTTAGTTAAGGTTTTACTGCTGTGAACAGACACCATGACCAAGGCAAGTCTTATAAAGGACAACATTTAATTGGGATTAGTTTACAGGTTCAGAGGTTCAGTCAATTATCATCAAGGTGGGAGCATGGCGGCATCCAGGCAGCCATGATGCAGGCAGAGCTGAGAGTTCTATATCTTCACCTAAAGGCTGCTAGTGGAAGATTGGCTTCCAGGCAGCTAGGTTGAGGGTCTTAAGCCCATGCCCTCTGTGACACATCCACTCCAAAAAGGTCACACCTCTTATTAGTGCCACTCCCTGGGCCGAACATATACAAACCATCACACCCTCCACCCAAATGTTACTCCCGTTTGTTTTCTATGCCAGTTAAAGAAGTAAAAGTCACACACACACAAAAAGTCTCAAGCACAACAGGGAGCAGTGGAGAAGTTTCAAACACTACACAGAACAGCAGACAGGATTGGAAGAAGAAAGGCTTTTATTGAGTGAAGGACCACAGGCATGCATGCTGCACACAGAGAAAAAGACCCTTCCCTGAAACCATCTATCCAAGGCTTCTTTTGTTTACTTGTTGTTCTTGGTTTGGTTTTTTGTTTTCTGTTTTTGTCTCGGAAGAATCTTCTTTCTCTAATTTCTACACTTTGAAGAAATATAGGATGGCTGATTGGCCCACACCTGTAAACATATCCTGATCCAGCCTCAAACTTGTTAAGCCACTCCATTAGCAGGGAGCCTACTAGCAGAAGAAAAAGCTCAAAGGGTTTTGTTTTTAAGTTGCCATGCTGTTGTCTCTGATCGGGAGGGTTAGCAAGAAGCCAGCCATCTGGATACATAACCGTCCTCTTTCCCTGTCTGTCTGCCTACCAGGGAATCTGTCTAACTTCCAGTCCCTCGGGTTGTTCATAACAGAACACTGGGTTTTAAATGTCATGTTTAATTATAATTTTTAAATGTCTTTTAATTCTTTTACAGTCTGATTTCTTTTATTTATGTCATTGATTTGGTGGGAAAACTAATTTTGTTAGTTTCATCCTGTACTTGATTGACTGCCTTATATAGGTTGTTTTAACTGACTTTTGCTCCTATACGTTTTGATTAGATGCAGATTCAGTTGCTAAGAAGACCTCTACCTGGACTTTTGATTTTTGTCAGTTAGAAAATACATAAAACTTGTTATTGTGTTAATTCTAAAGATTCGAGGAGATAGACCACTGACCCAAATCATCATGGCCAAATTAAAGTAAATAATTAATTAAAGCAAGCCTTTTTATTTATTTACAGGACTGTCTCCCTCTAAGGTGGGGTTCAAAAGGTCAGAATCAGGCATGGGGAAGATAAAGGCTTTCATAGCTCAGGGTGGGGAGTTTCCAAATAGTGAATTTGGCATGCATATGGGTGGTGTTACAAAAGCAGAGCATAATAAAGTAGTCCTCAGGAGGTAGTCATTACAAGGTAGCCATAATAACCCTTCGAAACAAAGGTAGGGTTGCAAAATGGTCAAAACAACTTCTTGAAACAAAGACATTGTTGCTGTTTCCTGGAACAGGCAGTACAGAAACATTTGTAGTTAATGTTACAGATGGTAGCCCAATCCTTGAAAAATAGACATTTAATCAGAAACAGGAATGAATCTAGTTTGTCTTTACTGTAAAAAGGTTTTCAAGCCTAAAATGGATGCAGGCTGGTTCATTAATTGGACTTACATTTCCCCCCTCATTTTCATCGTTATATCTCTTTAGAAATATTCAAAGTTATGTTGTTATTATTTTTCCTGAACCAAAGATCAGCTCAGTCTGGATTTACATTGACAAATTTACTAAGCAAAATACTAGTGGTTCTAGATTATGGCATTTTAAAAAAGTCCTATTTGATGGCATTTCTCCTAACTTAATGCAAACTGATTGTCTGTAGAGGGGAGAGTGGGTTAGTTATTGTGGTGGTTTGAATGAGAAATGCCTCTTGTGGGAACCTGTGTCAACTGTGAACTTCCTGTGAACTATGGATGGGCCAAGTGCAGAATGTTCTTCCCCCGAGATGGCCTTCTAGAAAGAAGTGCATAAACTATGATAAACAGATTCACCTGAAAGCAAGGGCATAAAGGGAATTTCTTGGCATGTCCTCGTCCTCATTATTTCTGTGGGAAAGACAAAGGTCTGGGAGGAATATTTTTGGTTCTTTTTCACATGGCCAAGATGATAAGATATAACATCGGGTGTATTCTAAACTGTACTTGTATTCAATTATGCTAACTATGAACATCATCTCATGGTTTGCTTGCTTTAATAATAAAAATAACAAGTGACTTCTTGGTACTAGTCTTGAGTACAAAAGCCTTAAATCCTCTGGTTAGATCACTCAGATATTTGCCATTTCCTTTGACCTGTGGAGACTTAGCTTAGATGGCTGTAGCAGATCCACAATCCCTCATAGGCTCACACATTTGACTACGTGTCCCCAGTTAGTAGTACAGTTCGGGAGGGTTATATAATTCTGGGAGGTGGCATGTGACAGTTTACAGCCTCAGCCCACTTCCAGTTTGCCCTCTGTTTTTGCTCTGCATTTGAGTCGTGGACTCTCAGCTTTCTGCTGTAACATGGACTCTCGCTCTGGATCCATAGCCCTCTGCTCACCACCAAAAATTGCTTAAGTTGTTTTTGGTCAAAGTGTTTTAGCACAGCAACAGAAAAGTAACTAATACAGTTATGCACACTTAAGAGGAATTAATATTAATAAAATTTCAAACAAGTACATTACTACTATATTTAGAAGGGGCAATATGTATGTATGTATGTATATCATATTAAACTCAGAATTCAAATAGCTAAAATTTAATGAGTGATTTTTTTTTTTTTTTTTAAAAAAAAATTATTCAGGAATGGATTTCCAAAACCACTTGCTTCTTGCTTCTACTCCTCTTCCTGAGGGACACTTTGATGGGATTTTCTTCCCTTTTAACTCTTCCAGAGACTCCTGTGTGCTGATAACTGCCCATAAATTGTACATGCAGAAAGGCACAGAAGAGATTATGACTTAGGATTCATGCCGTGCTGCTGACTGAGATAAACCACATGCAGTCCGCACCACAGTAGAGAATGTTTCAGGGGCAAAGCAGAGCAAAAAGCAGTTAGAAGTCTACCACCTGCCTGCCATGCTCTATGGCACCACTGCAAAACCAGAAGGATCAGTCAGGAGCACTATGCATATGGAAGAAAGAGCACACATACTATCGTGCTTCTCAGTTCTAGATGAATTCTGCTGTGTGGACATCCCAGGGTCTTAGCCATGCAAATCAGAATCACCAAGGAGCTTCTGTTTCATTTCTATCTGGTTTCACTGAGGTTGGGTCCCAGGTGCTAATTTTAGCAAGCTTTCAGGTGATTCAAATGTATAGTCAGTGTTGAGAAATTTCCATTTAGCTATAAAATCAGAACAACCATTTATAGACCTTACTATGTGTACCTGGCTGTGCTACAAACCTTGGGTATATATGGAGATTGTTTTCTTTTTCTTCCTTTGAGACAGGGACTTGGTATGTTGCTCCAGCTGTCCTAGAACGCATGATTCTCCTGCATTAGCCCTCTGATTGCCAAGACAATAGCAATGTCCTTACCGTGTGAGAAACTGATTTTTGGACACTATTTGCTTAATATCTTGCCAGAGGAGTTCTTTCATATCTAGTCTATTTGGCTTCAGAAACAAGGCTTTTGAACTTACTTTGAACATGACAGAAAATAAGACAGCATTTACATCACTCTGAACATACATGATAGAAAGTACTGACAAATAGTATTAAAAAATAAATAAATATTTTAAAGGAGCACACAGGTTTTTACTTTGTCTAATTAGACAATAATGGTAGAGCCTAGCCATTTAGCCTTATGGTAGAGCACTCACTTAGCACATATACGAGGTGAGATTCCTAGTCTGTGCCCTGCCTCCAACACAAAGAAAAGGATTGTGATTTATATGTAGTGAAATGATATTGGGGGCTATTAGAGACATTTTTCTAAGCCATGAAAAATCCAGGACTCTTTTCTAGTCCAACAAAAGGCAATACCCTTTCCCCACCAAGGCTTTCTCATTTCTGCACTCACTTGGGCGCTTCTTGCCTTTGTCTGTCTTTAAAGGCCATGGAATCACTTCCTTTAAAAAAAAAAAAAAAAAAAAAAAAAAGCACTTTCAAGATGACTCCCATCTCTAGCGATTATCTTTTTTTTTTAAGGCCTATTCTTATTACATGTGTGTGAATGTGTCTGAGTGTGTGCACATGTGTGCATTCAGAGGCCAGAGGTCACGTCAGGACTCATTCTCCACCATATTTTTGAGATAGGTTATCCTATTGAACATGGAGCTCACTGATTCCTTTAGACTGGCTCACTGACAAGCTGCAGGGGTCCTCCTATTTCTGCTCTCCAATTGTTGGAATTCTGGGCTTGTCCTGCCATGCCTGGCTTTTATGTGGGTGCTAACAATCGGAATTGACATTTGCATGGCAAGTGCTTTACTGATGGAGCCATCTTTCCCCTCGTTTGGTTTCACACCAAATTATATGATACACTGTGATGCCTTGAGATTGGATTTTGCCTCGGAGGGTCATCTCTTCTCAGCTAAATTTACCTTCGTGAGGATTGTGGCTACATTCTCCATCATTGCTTCTGTACATTTAGAAGTAGGCATACAACTGAAGCTGAGAATGGCCATGTAGCCCCAGTAAGTCAGACACTGAGATTTCATTTTTTTATTTCTTAAATGAAAGGGAAGTGTTAGGTTGTTCTAAAGTCTCTTCTAGAGCTATAGATATGTCATGTAAGGAATCCTATAACATTTACAAATGAAAAGAAAACTATGAAATGGTTTAGATATGTGATGATTAGAAAGTTTCCTATGTGGGAAGAAACAAGTGGAAGGTAACATATTTTATTACATTCTCTATATGTGTGTGTAGGTTCATTCATGCTGAGGCAGCTGTGTGGTGGTCAAAGAGCCAGTTTTGGGAGCCAGTTCTTCCACCCTCTGGGGGTCATACTCAGGTCATTGGACTTGAGTGGCAATCACTTTTACCCACCGAGCTATCTCTTCAGGGGGGGAAGCTGCCATTTTGGGTGGGAAAACATCAACTTCTCCATTCTAGGTCTGAAAAGACAGTTATTAAAGTATAAAAAAGAAGTTGGGCCCTGTGTCCTTGGGACACTGAAAACGTGACTATTTGTGAACCATATTTTTCCCAATTAATGACTACACACTTGCAAAAAATTCCTATAGACTGTTATGCAGTAGAATTGATGACATAAAAACAGAAGGCCCAACAATGCCTATAGGTTGGTGTATATAGTGGCAAGGATGCTCCTTGGCCTGCTCTCTTGCTGGAGGAATCACATGTTACTGAGGGTGGAGGTGTATTTGCAGTTACAGTTCTTGCGCCTGTTTAGAGAAAACAGAATCAGTACAATGAAAACACAGGCAAAATGTGGAGAGAAACTGAGTCTTTAAATGTCCTGTGCAAAAAAAGTTTAAAAAGGAAATTTAAAGATTTTTTGGGGGGTGGCTATGTCATTTACTAGTCTTTTTTTTTTTTTGGATTTTCCGGACAAGGTTTCTCTGTGTAACCTTAGGCTAACCTGGAACTCACTCTGTAGACCAGGCTGGCCTCGAACTCAGAAATCCGCCTGCCTCTGCCTCCTGAGAGCTGGGATTAAAGGCATGCACCACCACTGCGATTTACTAGTCTTTATAAATATATGAGCCAATAAATTCCACACCCTTCACTACAAGTTTTCTTAAGTCCCTTTGGATTAGGTCCTGGTTATTAGAGCCAACCAAGTTTAGGACTTTATGATGGGTTCTCTTCACTCTTACTGAGAGCTAGCCTTCTTTGCTGTTTCTTTTTCCTCTTCTCCTCTCCTCCCCTCTTCCCCCTCCCCTCCCCTCCCTTCCCCCCATTCCTTTCCCCTCTCCTTCCCTCCCCTTTCTTTCCCCCAAATTCTGGAGCTTAGTTCTTCTCCCTCTGGTAACAAAGATTGCTTTTACCTCTTGCAAGCGGTCCTGTACTCTACAGTAGTCTGAGGGTAAGAAGCGAGTTGACTGAAGCCAGGGCTAACAGGTGGCAAGCTCCTTTGAATTAGAAAATGTCACTCACACCCTCAGAGTCCTTTGCTGGGGCTGTTGTTTTGGAGCCCAGGCTGGATCATAACCCCTAATTGCCTTTCTTTCTTCCTTTCCACTTCTGCTAGAGTGGCCCCACAGGACTGAGAAGCAAGGATTGAATCCAACAGACAGAAGAACAGCTTTGGATGAATGGTCGTGCTGGTCTGCTGTGGAGTCAGGGCAACTGCTGGTGCCCTGCTCCTCCTGGGCCCTCCACTCTGCCTGTCTCCACAACGTTGATGATGGTTAGGAAAACAGTATCATTTCTCACTTGGAAGCAACATTTCAAAAGCACCATTACCGAGATTTGGTGATGGTGTCTTTCCTTCAGGGTCTTCCTGAGTCCAGTTTGGTCAGCACGAATGCCAATGGTCCTAGCAATTCACTTGGCAAGTGGCAATTGGAAAGAACAGAGCATGGGTCAAAGCAAGGCATGTCTGCTACTACACTTCAAGACTCCTTTAGCGGTCCAAGTATGGGTCCAAGCTGGTCTTCAATTTGAAGTGCTTTGAATGAGACCCTCACCACAGTGTGGGAAATGAAGAACCACCCTGGAGGCTGCTCAATCAGCAGAGGGAAGCACAGTCAATTGGGTACCGATTTTTAGCTCAATGGCAAGTATGGAGTAGAGATGGGGTGTTAAGATCAAGACCTTAACAGGGATGTGGGCAGTTCAAGCAAAAGTGAGGTTTCCTGGACTAGCCATCAGAGGCTAAGCATCCTTGGTGTAGGGTCTCAGCACTTACTCCCTTAGATCGTTTTCTTGCCCGGGTGCGTGGGGTGGGGGTGACCTGGGGACCTGGAGCCTGAGGAGTCTGAGTGTAGATTGCAGAAGGCTCCTGGGATCCTGTCTGTGTTGCCCCCTCCCCCCTTCCCTTGCCTCCACTCCACTCCTCTCCCCTTCCTTATCTCGCGGCCTAACCAGCAGCGGGCGCCTTTAAGAGCGAGCGCTGGTTAACCGGGGGCGGGAGCCGCCGGCAGCCGGCAAGGCGGAGGCACTGCCGGGCGATGCCCCGACTCTCCGCCGCCGCCTCGGCCTCCTCCTGCGCCGGGGGCTTCGAGCTGCGGAGCTGCGGTGCGATGTCCGCAAAGTTCCGGGAGGCAGCGGCCGCCAACTCCCCGCTGTCCTTCCGCGGCGCCTTTTGTGCGAGGTGTGAGCGCGCCCCGGGCAGGCGAGCGCATCCTGGGCGGGCGGGCGGGCGGGCGGGTGGAGCGGAGCGCGGCTCTCCCAGGTCCCCGCGGCAGGAAGCTACTGACTCGGCAGCCGGCACCCGGCAGCCGGCAGCCGGCACCCGGCAGAGGCTCCCGGAGCGGCCGCGGCTTCCAGGGGCTACCCGACGCCCCGCGCTGCGTCGGGCCTCCTTGATCCCCGGCGCTGTAGCCGGGGCCCCGCCGAGCAGACCTCATGGACGGCTAGGACCCTTGGGAACTTTCCCGCCCTGGGCTCTCCACTCTGGGCTGAGACTCAGGATGTTCGCCCGGTGTTTTAAAAAGCTCAGCAACGTAGCTTTATGAGAAATGTCCTCCAGGGCTGATCCAGTTTTCAAAAGTGATCATTTAGTCTTTGATGAAATATTTGGATTGTCTGGAATACTTAAGAAATACAGGCTTTCGCGTTAGAAAGCCCCCCCCCCCCCGTGAGGTAGGGGTGAGGTTTAGCAGCATCCTTTTAAAAACAGGATTTTCTTTGTTTATCGACAAGTTTGCTTTTCATCATGTCTTAGATTAAGAATACTCCAACTTCTTAATGATTTTAGAAGTAATATTTCTAAGAATGGTAAAAAATGCCTGGTTTATTGTACAATTTGACTTTACTTCAGACAGTTTTACCCATGGAGGAGGTAAGTAATCATTTGATAAAGTCTAATAGAAAGTTCTTCTACTGCACGGACGGTCTTTCTCCATGTGTCCCATATGTGAAGGAAGCCCCACATGCTCACCTTTCTGTTCATGTAGTCTGTGTTCTCCAGTTAGTGTGGTCATCTGATGTCGCTGGAAATCAAAAGGGCTGATAAAGAGTTCTGTGCTGTATGACACAGTATCACTTAGCCAACATTTTAGTGACACTGTATCTTCTAGTTCACTTGGAACAATCACAATCAAACTCTTGCCCTTACATTCTGAAATGTTCAGAGTAAGTTGTTAGGTATATGTTTCATATATGTGGAAGAAAGATACTTGCTACTCAGATAGTCAGGATAACTAAAGAAATGCCTCATCTGGACCGTGGAAGTTTTGAAATAACAGAAATAGCCACTGATATATATATATGATATATATATATATATATGTATATATATATCATATATATATATCAATCATTGATTTTTGTCTTGCAATATAATTGTGTCACTTTGTTGTTACATATATGTGTATATATATGTATATATGTGTTCATGCATATCTATACATATCTATACATATATGTATATATGTGTATATATGTATATATGTGTACGTGCATATCTATCTATGCATATCTATACACACATATATGTATATATGTATATATATGTATACATATGTATATGTGTATATATATGTATATATGTATACGTGCATATCTATCTATACATATCTATACACATACATATATGTATATATGTGTATATATGTATATATGTGTACGTGCCTATCTATCTATACATATCTATCTATACATACACATCAGAACTGATGATTAAAACAACTCTTTAAGCATTTTCATTCTTGGAGAAAACTTTAGTCAGAAGTCTCATACTTAAAATCCTAACTCTGGTTGCAATTGTCTCTTAAGTTGGTTGTGCTTCAGGTAAGTTGGTAAGAGTTTGATGCTCTAAAGGCGGTTGTGACTGAGTTCTGATTGGTGTGACTTCTTTGAGATTATATAGGTATGCCTGACTTGGGACATAAATTGTATGAGGATTCTTTTTGAGACCCTTTCTTTGTACTCACGTCCGTGCACATGGATTTATGTAGGTATAATGATGTCACACATACCATATATCTGTCTGTCATGTATCTCTGTCACCTGTCACAGGGAAATCATTCAGGGACACAATGATGTGTGTTCACTAAGAATAACAGATCTAAATGGTTAGAAGCTAAAAATTGTTCTTGCTAGGGTTTGTTATCTTGGAACATTTTAGTTAAAGAATACTGCTTTCTAACGAACACCTCAACTCTTACAAAGCTTGGACTAGCATGCCATCTACCAAAGATCTTCAACACACATTTATCAAAGCAATCAGGCCTTTTTCTCAGGTTCAAAAAATGTCACCATTACTAGGTAACTCTCTAGATAAAACTTAGTTTTTCAGCACATCAGAAATGACCTCTGGTGATTCTTCTCAAGTTTACAACTTAGAAAGTTGACGTCAGGTGCCAACCTAGAGGAAGTTCTTTGTTCCCCTCTGTGAAAACTCTTTAGTGTTGTCTGACTTGAGGGTGGCCCACTGATGCTTCAGTACACTGACGCTTTGGTAAACAGTACCCAGAATAGAGTGATACTGTCACTATTAAGGGTGACAAGATCATCTTCCTTCTTCCTTTGGAACAGTCACTTTTCACAGCTAATGCTGAGGCGCTTCAGCGGCTACATGAGCATTAGAGATGGAATTAGTAACCCGTTAGAGTGGTCTTTCTATGTTTGCTTTAATTTGTGAGCTAATCCGGAAATAGGTTTGCAGTTTGCTTTTGCTATAAATGCTCTGTACATTGTTGCAAGTGCTCTTCCTCGTGACCTCCCTCCCTCTGCTTTAGACAACCAAGATTAGGGCGAGTCCTTACTGTTCTCTTGAAATACATTAAGAAGTTTCTCAACATTTACATTATGTCTCTTTAACGTAAAAATCACATTTGAAACGTTTAACTAGGAAATAGCCTTCTATTTCTTTTCTTTTCTTTTTTTTGAAGTGGATGTGATTTTTGTCAGTTAGTTTGAATTACTTGGGAAATTTCTGTGTAAGGTCAAATGTGTCCTTTAATTTGAACTGGATGATGAACAAAATCAGTACTCTTGCAACCACAAAACATGGAGAACATTCCACATAATTTGCAGTGTGGGCAGCCCAGCATGCTTTGGTGTTTAGTTGGCTTGAGGCAGCAGGCCCTGCTTGTTAAAAATGGTTTCTCAAGTTGACGACAAGCTGTTTCTGCTTTTGAGCTTGGCACATAGGATAAAATGCTTTTTGCCTCTACACCAATAGATACGGACAAAACTGACAAATATAATTCGTGTGCATTTCTGTTTGTGTGTCATAAGGTTTAGTACTTTCATGAAACTCCAGTACACTGGAACGTTCATTCATGATCACTGTAAATGGAAGGAGCATCCCACTGTAAGTCCAGGTGGGATTTTAATTCAGCTCAAAGGTTTTGGGGGATAAATGTGATGCTTTTGCAGTTAAGAGGGTTAACTACTTGTCGCCTATTGAAATTAATAATAACATTGTTTTCATCATTTCATTTCATAAATAATGCTCGTGTAGGTCCAACTGAGATCAGGAAGGTAACCAGTCAGATCCTGTATCAATCACCTGACCTACACGCTGATTGATTCCTGGGTGATTTCTAATTGAAACCCTCATTATTTATTCATGTAATTTACATACCATTTGGAGAGTTTTGGCCAAAGCTTTTTGGTTAACTTTGACCAGATGAGCTCAGTCTGTAGGAAGGACTGGGAGGAATCCGCCTTGGGGAGATTGGTTCAGAAAAGCTGGACATCATTCTGCATTGTAGTGCTTATCAACAAAGTGAGACACCCCATCTAGTCCTACTTTCTTAAAGAAAAAATATTGCCTAGGAGATTTTAGAGAAAGAACATTAGTAGTGGTTTTAGAATGCCTGAGTGTGGATGGGAATTACCGTTTCGACTGGAGAGCACCTAAGGATCAAGTAACTTGTTTGCTGGAGTTTTGGTTCTGCATCTCAGTGTCTCCTGCAGGTTCTTTGCAACAGTGCTGGTCTGGGAAGGATGCTGGGTACAAAGGGGAATGAGGTAGGAAAGGTCACGTGATCCCCTGCCTTCCAGAAGGAAGTGTTTCAGTACAGTCCGTTCTTAACATTGTTTTTACTCACTTGCTCTTTATCCGGGTGGCAGGGGATGCGCTCTACTTGCTTGTTGGTTTGATAAAACCCACGCGAACCTAAAGATCTAAAGTTTCAGGGTCAAACACTAGCAAGAGTCCATTCCTGATTTTTTTTTAGCTCGATGCCTCTCACTACTTGCTTACCTTCTTTGGATTGTCTACTGCTGTGATATATTAGCGGTTTTCAATTCAAGGTTTTCCTGTTTTCTATGAGTTGGGTAACTTTGCCCCCACTTAAAGCTGCTGATATTGTCTTCCCTCTGTTTCTTTATTTCATGTATATTTGTGTGTAAGGCTTTGGCTCACTATTCTTCATTCTCACACGGTAATAGTTTTTCTCATCGTAGAAATGACACGTGTTTAGTATAGAAAAATCTATCCAGATAAGCAAAAAGAACTATACCAGGAGATGACTACCGTTAGCATTTTATTGTATGTTTCGTATGCATGTAGAAAATATTTTACTTTCTAGCTTTATATATTGCTCAGTAGCCACTTTCCAGGTCATGAAATGACATTCAACACTGATGTGTTGAATAGTGTTTTCTATGGATATGTTATGATTTATTGCATCTATGTGATAACAGATGACACTGTGCTGTCACTGTTGTTATCACCTCAGCTTCTCCCACCTCCCCCTCTTCCCCTTCCTCCTCCCCCTCTCCTCCTTCCCCCTCTCCTCCTTCCCCCTCCTCCTCTCTCCCCCTTCCCCCTCCTCCTCTCTCCCCCCTCCCCCTCTCCTCCTTCCCCCTCCTCCTCTCTCCCCTTCCCCCTCCTCCTCTCTCCCCTTCCCCCTCCTCCTCCCCCTTATCTGTCCTCCTCTTCTTCCTCTTCCCTTTCCTCCTCCTCTTTCTCTGCTACTGTAGGGCAGAGAAAGAGGATTTTTCTCTTTTTATATACCAATTTTTATAAACCAATTTTTATACTTACCTGAGGCTATTGACATTGAGTAACATCCTAACTGCAGAGTGCTGTGGGAGATCTAAGGACGTTGACCTGAAGGTACTTTATTATTAATTACTTTATTATTACTTTATTGTTCCTAATGGAAAAGTCTACTCAGCCGTTAGCTTCTCTTTCTTTTTCCTCTTTTTCTTTTTCTTCTGCTTTTCTTCAGATAGAAGCCCTAATTCAGAATTTCAAGACTGTTCTCAATTTCTGTAAATGAAATTATCCCAGATGTTCACAAAGATTTAGCCTTAATCCCAGTCACAGCTGTAAACGCTGTTGGCATTTAAGGAACTACAGCAGGTGACAGGGTGTGGTGAGAGCATTATCTCTTCGCAATTTTAGTCTCCCTTGTTCATGCTTGTCCTCTGGTCCACACACTTTGAGTCGGAATACTGCTCTGGGATTTAATGAATATTGCTTATTGTGTAGTCATTTTTAAAACATAAAGATTTTTCCTTACCTGTGATGCCAGTTCTTATACTCTTAACCTTGATAATAAATTTTTAAAGTTTAAATGCACAGAACTTAGCTTTGAGTTGTGTCTGCACATGTGAGTTGATATTTTATCCATATGCTTGTATTGATCTTTCTTTCCTCTGCCAATAATATAAAATGATTTCTCAGCCGGAAGTTATCTTTGAAACCAGATACATGCCGTGCTGATTATCTTTAAAATGTGCTTATTTCAGTAGCAGAACAAGAGATGCAAAATGGGCATCGACAGGAAAAGAACATGTGTGAGACTCCCTCATGCACAGAACTGAAGTTATCTTTAACCATCTAACATGACTCTCAGAAGTACATCATGGCTGTGTGTTTCATGCCCATTCTTTATTTGTAGAATTTAGCATCAGCTGTGCAGAGTGCTCTCTCTGTCTGTCTGTCTCTGTCTATCTGTCTGTTTCTGTCTCTGTTCCCCCCTCTCATTTTTGGGACCAGTTCCCCCACACTCCAACCCTAGCACAGGGGCTTATTTCTTTGTCTAAGTCAATTTAGTTCACTGTGTTCTCCAAGCTGGTGTTTTACTATGACTTTATACTTGAAATCAAGTTGTTTTGCTTAGCTGAATATCATTTCTCTCTTTCTTTAATATTGCAAAAATAACAGTGTTTGTATTAGTTTGTATTGTTGCTGGGACATAAACCTAATAAAAATGGCCTAACATTAGAAAGCTTTATTTTACTCATGGTCTCAGGAGTTGTAGTCTAAGGTCACCTGTCTCTTTTTCTTTGAGACTAAAGTGAAGGTTATCTCATGGTGTAATGAGCCTATGGGAGGAAGAGGTGAGATTTACCTCATGAAAGTCAGGAAGCAAAGAGGCAGAAACCAGCAAAAAGATATAGTCTCCAAGGACAGTATCCCAGTGACCTACTTCTCCCAACTAGGTCTCAACCACAGAATTTTCAATACCCCCAGTAAAGTCATAAAGATAAGATCCACTAGTCTCTGAGTGATCTCCTACCTGATGACCAACCTGTAACACATGGATGTCTCTGTATGTTGGCATGGATGTAGCAGACACACGCAGATTGAACAGGTACATTTCTTTTTATGAGGAGGCTCAGCATTTACGGGGAAAGTGCAGAATATCTTCTAGTAAACAATTTTACTACTGCTTCATCCTAAAATAGCTGATTTCTTATTTTTGTTTACTTGGAGACTTTATGCCAATTTAACTACATTTATGTGGGTCTCACTTTTAAGATTTTGGAATTTATTGGTGTCATTTGGGCTAAAGTTTATTCTTGTGTGTGTGTGTGTGTGTGTGTGTGTGTGTGTGTTTACGAATTTCACAATTTAATTATACTTTTCTGAAGAGACTTTTTCACTATTGCTGTGTTTCAAAAGATAGAACCAAGTGTTCCATCATATCATAAAATGAGTTTCTGGCTGCTGTGATACCTCGCGTCATTTCCCTGCCATCGCGGCTACTCTGTGGTTCTTGTTCATCCCTTTTCCTTTTTAAATGCTGTATTGTAGTATATCTCTAAACTTTCAGCCTTCCATCTCTGTAGTGTGCTTATTTCTAACTTCTATGTGTATTCTCTTTGATGACTTTCAGGTTTCTTTCACCCTATTCTGATCGTTTAGGCTGTGTGCTTCACTCACTGTTTCACCCTATTCTGATCGTTTAGGCTGTGTGCTTCACTCGCTCTTGCTTTATTCGAGGACTATATATAGATTCCCCTCATATCACCGTTTTAGCTCTTTATCAGAATAATCTTTTAAAAATCCTGCATCTCTAAGTGTTTTCTCTGGTTTCTTTTTATTTACCTAATCAATTAGTCATGTGTATGGGTGTTTTGCCTGCATGTGTCTGTGTACTATGTGAGTGCAGTCCCTGTGGAGGCAAGAGGAAGCCATCAGATTTTTTTGGACTAGAGTTATAGATGGTTATGAGCTGCCATGTGGGTGCTGGGAATCCAACGTGGGTCCTCTGGGTGATCAACCAGTGCTCTTAACGGTTGAGCTATCTTTCCAGACCTATCTATTATGCTTCTGATTCCAATTCTTAAGACTGGAGGTTTTGGATGTGCGTTGCTGTTTTTGTTGAGTTCTGTTTGAGATGTGCTGAGCCAAATTGTTCTGTATCATACCAGTTCTGTGATGCTTGTTAGTGTTGTGGCTACAGCAGGTCTGTATCATACCAGTTCTGTGATGCTTGTTAGTGTTGTGGCTACAGCAGGTCTGTATCATACCAGTTCTGTGATGCTTGTTAGTGTTGTGGCTACAGCAGGTATTCTGTTTTAATAAAAGTTTCACATGTCTCTTGGAAACAATATGTATTCCTTTGTGTCTAATTGTGCTGCTTAACTCTTTTTGTATAGTAATGTTTTTGTCTGCCTAAAAATTTAACTGCTGAGACTTTAATTATGGATTTATCATTTTCACCTGGATAATTAATAATTTACTTTTTAAGGACTATTATTAGATGCAAGTTTAAATTTTAAATATTTATTTGTGGTAAATTAAACCATTTTGCCATCTATGATGACTTTATCTCTGATACTGTTATTCCCTTTGATATTAATGAAACAATACAGTGTTTCATATAGATTATGTTTGGTATTATATGCCATTCTTTTTGCAGCTGAAACTGGATGTGTGCCACTTACAGTTTTGGATATGTCTCTTGTTAATATGAAGTAGCTGAATCTGCTTTTCACTGGAGAATTTAGTCCTTTGTATTTGGAGTGAAGATTGTTAAATTCAGATTTAATTATGATCCTAATCATGTATTTTTTCTCCTGCCTTTTCTGCATCTTCTTTCCTGTTTTAACCTTTTTTTGGATAGATTGATTCTCCCTTTTATTTTTAGTGTTGTTTGCTAAATGAGCTTAAGGTACTGGCTGGATGCTCTGTATTCTTTTAGTGTTGGCCCAGATAATTTTATTATGAATATTCATCTTTATTTATCTGTGGTTATTAGTATCTTCACCCTCTGTTGTAGAATTGAACTGTGTCCTTCCAAATGCGTATAGAAGGCCTAAGTCCCAGTATCTGGAGATTGTGCCTATAATGGGGTAATTCAGGCTAAATGAACATTATTGGTATCCCTGATCTGGTAAGACCGGACACAGAGACTTTCTTTCCTCTCTGCATGTTGAGAGGAGAGGCCACATGAAAGTGCTTTTGCTGAGGGGCACAGGGAGGTTGGACAAGTTAGGAAGGAACCTATCCTGATGCTACTTTCATCTTGGACTTTCGCTTCCAGAGAGAAGAAATGTGAGAATTTTTCTATTGTTTAATCCATTGATGCTGTATTTTTAATGAGTTCTAACCTTCCTTATTAACATGACTAGTTCCTAAGAGCAATGCATACAACCCCACCTCCAGTTTATTTCTTGTTAATTCTGTAGTAAGGTTTTTTTCTTCTATAATTATTTTTTTGGTGTTATACCCAGCACTTATATGTAATTGTGTGTGGTGACTGTACTTCCTCACCTTCCTTGTGTAGCAGGTCTTCTGTCTGGGGAATTTTCTTCGTCTGATAGATATTCTTACCTTTCCTTTGCTGAGTGAGTGTTGGGGAGAGTTTGTTTATAATAATAATTTTAATTACCTTCTTTCTTGAAGAGAGATCCTTTGGGTATTAAATTCCTTTTTGATAGATAATTACTTGCAACAGATCACAAAGTATGATTCCATTATCATAATAATCAACGTTTTATTATTGCCATGGAGAATTAAGCACCCAAGCCCGTTTTGCCTCCTTTGTCAGGGAAATAGTTTCTTTTAGATCTTTTAAAGACATTCTCTCCACAAAGATAGTTTCTTGTGTGGGTACTAGTGTGTCTCTGTGTGTGTACATGTATGTTACAAATTTTAATCTGTTGTTTCTGAGTGGGAATTAAAACAAACACTCATCCTGTTAGGCATCAGGTTGACTCTATTTGAACATTAACATTTTTGGTATTTCTGAAACCTTCCATTGATTATCCTATAAATATTATTTTCTGATCATCTTACCCTCTGGTTGCAAGTTTATTAGTCTTTTTAGGTATTTCATTGTCTCATCTCTTGTACCTCTTCTCATTCACTTCTCACTCACATACGGCTTTTCATGGCATCCAGGGAACTGTCCATTTTAAGGTAGAGTTAGTTCACTTTAGTAACAAGCTGTTTTGTTGACTTAGTGTTAATATCAGGCATATTTCATTTCTCCATTAGTGTTTGGTACTTCCCCAAATCTGCTTAATATATTCTCTTACTGTTTAATGTATTCCTTGTCAAATAGTTTCTGTACCTGAAGTCTTTGTGGCTTGTGTTTTAACTTCCCTTCTATTTCTGCGATAAAGCACTTGTTCCAACAGCAATCAATGGCAGAAAGGAAGGGATTCATTTGCTTAGCTTCCAGGTCACAGTCTATCACTGAAGGAGTCAGGGAAGGTACTCAAGCAGGAATTGAAGCAGAACTCAGGTGGAGTCCTGCTTGTGTGCTTTTTCTGCTGATGCTCAGTTGGCTTTTATGTAGTCCAGGACCACCTGACTAGGGAAGGAGAGGCCCACCATAGGCTATGCCATCCTACATCAATTAGTAATCAAGACAATCATGGGCAGACAGTTCCATAAGACAATATGATATAAACTTTCCTCTCAGATGACTCCAGGATCTATCAAGTTGACAGATAAAGTCAATCAGGATGACATATCCCTTCTTTGTGCTTGCTCTTTATTGAGCTCATTGCTTTGGTTGATGATGACATCTGAGGTCAGCTTGGTTCTCCACGTGAACACACACATATACATACATATGCACCTAACCCATGAGAATACCCACATATACACATATAAATGCAAAATAAATAAAACGTCTTTTTTTTTGTAAGTGTGAGTTGGGCTCTGTCAGAGTTTCTTTTTAAAAATTATTTATTTTACATGTGTAGATGTTTTACCTGTACGTGTACCATGTGTGTGTCTCTGGAGGCCAGAAGAGGGTGTCTTGAATCCTGGAGACTGGGGTTACAAACAATTGGAAGCATCATGTGTTAGGAGTCCTTGGGAAGAACAGCCAGTGTTCTTCACTGCTGGGTCATGTCTCTGGCTTGTTTGGCCTTTTGTAGCTGGTTTATATGTCCTTGCTCTCTCTGTCTCTCAGGCATAGATGTCATGGTTTTCTTTCCTGTACCATGTGGTGCTACACAGAGGTAGCCATGCCAGAATCTTTTAATCGCTTCCAGAACTGTGACCCAAATAAATTCTCCTCATGAATTATTAATCTCAGGTATTCTATTCTATCCTAGGAAACCAAAATGGACTAAGCCAAACATACTTACTTTTTTCTTTTACCCTATACAATATAGCAATGTGGGCACCACTTTTGTTATCAATGGATAAACAGAAAGAGGCTAAAGACCTCAGCCTTTGTGTTACCCAATACACATTTACTATAACATAGCAATAAAAGCAAGCACAGTGGTGAAACAGAGATGGTTAATAAGAGCTGGAGAGATGGCTCGGCAGCTAAGACCATGTACTTACTGCTTCTGCAAAGGATCCAGCTTTTAGCACACATGTCAGGAGGCTCACAGCCACCTGTTATTTTAACTCCAGGAGGGTCCAATACCTCTGGCACCTGCATTCATGTGCACATATCCCTGTACAAGTATACGTAACTTGAAAATAATGAAAATGACTCTTTAAAGGTAATACAAAATGGGCTATTGGCTTGGCTCTCTTTCTGTCACCATTCCGTTCATCAGTGGTTAGAATGGCTGCCCATCACTGGGTAAGAAGAGTTGAGCTTTTACTCTGCTGTGCTCTTTTTCTCTCTCTCTTAGTTTTGTTCTCTCATTTATTACATCCCAATCCCATTTCTCCTTCCTCCCCTTTCCTCAATATCTCCCCACAAACTCCCCTCTCTCCCACATCCACACCCCCTCCGTCTCCCCTCAGAAAAGATCAGGCCTCCCAGGGACATCAACCAAACATGACATAACAAGCTTCAGTGAAGCCAGGCACATACCATCACATCAAGGCTGGACAAGGTAACCCAGTAGGAGGAACAGGGTCCCACAAGTAGGCAAGAGAGTCAAAGAGAACACCTGCTTCCACTATTAGGATTTCCACAAGAACCCTAAGCTACTCAGCCATAACATATATGCAGAGGACCTAGGTCAGACTCCTACAGGCTCTGATCTATGCAAGCTCCTGTGAATCCCAGTCAGTTGATTCTGTGGACCATGTCCTCTTGGTTTGGCTCTGATCCTTCCTTCCTCTCCTCCACAGGACTCCTTGAGTTTCCACTTTGTGCTTGTCTGTGCTCCTCAGCATCTGCTCCCATCAGCTTCTGGATGAAGTCTCTCTGGTCTCTTTGACGATTTTGCAGGCAGGACAAACTATAGGTTGAAGGTTTTGTGGCTTGGTTGGTGTCCAAATCAATCCACTTGAGGCCTTGCAAGGTTACAAAAGATGGCTGAATTAGGCATTTTGTCCTCTGTTACTAGGAGTCTTTGCTAGAGTTACTCTTGTAGATTCTGCCATGCTCTTTTGGGAAATAATTTGGCCCTGCATTCTTAGCATTAAAATATTTTTTTAAATCTTAATTCTCTTTACATTACACACACACACACACACACACACACACACATACCACCTGAGTAAAAGTTCTCTTGAATCTAGAACTAGTTTAGTTAAACTAGATGCTAGTTTAAGATTTAATCCTAAATTTTAATTTCACTCCCCTTGTACCAGAGTTCCAGGAAAATGAGTCTCTTTGGCAGGTAATGGAAAGGTGCTGGTCTCCAGAGCTGTACTCTATATCAGTTTAGCTTAAAGGAAGGGTCAGTCTCCTTTGTATCTAATTTAAATGGAGATGTGGTCATTCAGTAAATGATATCTTTTTCTAAAACACCATTCAATTTCTTTTTTCTATTCAATTCCTATTCAATTTTTCCTATTCAATTTCCTGCATAACAGAAATCATGAATATAAAGAGAATTTTCACATTTATTTTATTAGCTGTTAGGCAAATTCTAACATTTGGGCCACACTGCTGTAAAAGGTTTTTGCCAGTATTGGATATATACTGGGTGCAGGCACACATATATACCACTCTGTAGCATCAGTTACTCTTATAGGCTCTTCTGCTGGAAGAATCACTTGAAAAGGGCGTGAGTAAGATATAATAAAGCTTCACAAACTCTACACAGGCATAGTATTTAACGCTATTTGGTGCCTTTTCTTTCCTCTTTTGTTAAGAAGACATTCAGGACTCACAGTTCTGGCCATTTATGTGCACTTGACACAGGGCCAGTGAATTCCCTCTGGGCTCTGGGTCTTCAGTCTCTCCTCAGTTGCATCAGCACTTTGTGAACTTGCCCAGCTTTGCTGGTTCCTTTGTCTGAGAGCAGCAGGGACCTTACTGAATGACAACACCCCTATGCTATTACAGGTGGGACCCTCAGTGACAGGCAAGTACTGGGCCCCCTTAGACTTTATTCTCTTGAGACTTTTGTGATGCTTAAGATATATTTCCTTGGTGTTTAGAATTTAGCTTTTAAGTTTTTTATTTTTAAAATAGATTTGAAATGTCTTTAACATTTAAAATTATTTTGTCCGTGTGGAGTTGAGAGGACAGCCCCAGGTGTTTAGTGTCTCCTGCCACCTTGCGAAGCATGTCACTGTCTGCTTTTTTTTTTTTTTTTTTAAGTTGAAAATGGTTATTACAGATTTTCTTTTAACAGGTTTCTTCTCTGCTAAGATATTTTTCTTGGCACTGAGCAGGGTTCATGGAATACGGAATATTTTGGAAAGCATAGGAATATTTTGAATTTACAGTGACCATGGAAGTCATGGTGGCACTTCTTACTGGACCAGTCCTACTGGGTTACTTTATGCACAGTAATCCTTATTGAATGGCAGAATTTAAAAATAGAAGAATTGTGTTCTTAGAGGAGATAATTTTATAAATGAACTTGACCTTGTGTCAGAAGTTAGTGTAGAGAATCTTTTAGCTAGTGAAATTCTAAGAAACACAAAATATTCTTGTACCTAAAATTATTTGTTCACAATTGAGTTTTAGAAAACATAAAAAGGGGGGCTGGAGAGATGGCTCAGTGGTTAAGAAGAGGTAGGGAGTTTAGTTCCCAGCAAACACATGGTGTCTTAAACCATCTATAATGGGATCTGATGCCCTCTGCTGGCACACAGGTGTCCATGCAGATAGAGCACTCATACACATTAAAAATAACATAAAAAGGAAATTTTGTTCAGGGCCCATATTCCTTTATTAAAATCTTACTTAAGTTTAGTGTGGTTTGTATTTTGTTTTATTTTTCTCTTATTATTTGCAACCCCCTCTTTTTCTATTTCTTCCCTGCCAAAAATAATATATAACATATACCTTTGAAACAAAAATCTACTCGAGTTCAGTATGTGAATTTTTCCTGGAAGTATAAGATTTAGCGATTGTCATGTCAGAGTAAATGATGAATTATGTTTCCTCACTTTGCAGTCTTGGAGAGGCCTGGCATTCGCAGTAAGGGAAGCATGGTGGAGCCTAGTGACTATTAGGTGTTTCTTGTGAGTCTCCTCACTAGACTTTCAAGTTCTGGAAGCTCAGGAGATTCCTGTTTGGTTCCTTCTCAAACTTGGAGCAGACACTGCACACAAATTGGATGTCACAGTTTGAAACTCTCAAGTCCCACATGCTCCAAAATCCAAATATTTTCAAGTTTTAAATTGTAGAACATTTCTAATTTCAGATGTCAAAATGGTCCAAATTCTAAAATGTTGCCAAATGTGGAACCCTTTGCTCCTAAGCGTTTTGGATAGATGATAACCTATACTTTTGATATAGAGAGAAGGGAGGAAGGGAAGGAGCGAGCAAGGGGGGAAGGGATCTTAATAAAGTCAGTAAATTGAAAAGTGTGTGTTAAAGGACTAGGTCGTATTGAAAAGATTGCAAGATTGCATATTGGGGCACAGTGAGTAAAGGTAATTTTATTTGGTATATAGTAACATTGTGGGCATTTGTATTTTTGTCTCATAACTACTTCAAATACTAAACCCAAAGTCATCTTTCGTAAATTTTGAGCTTCCCGTATTTTAAGTATGACCTTAGACCGTTCTAATCTTCTTGAGCTTGCTGGAGTTATTTTGAGAAATGGCAGTGACTGGAGGTCAGAACAGACCCTCCCCGTTCTGCCATGAATCCCTGTTGGGTCTCTAGCCCTGTGCTGCAGTGACACATAGAGAGCCCTGTGATCTTTAGTTCTGTGCTTCTCTTCCTGCGTGACTTTTCTAGCTTCCTGCTCAGGAGAAAAAGACTGCTAATTCCATATTTCCCTCTGTGTTCATCGTTGAAATTACCATGATACTGAGTTATATTTACACAGTGTAGGATCAGGGAGCCAAAGGCCTGTCCTTTTCTTTTTTTTTTCGTTTACATATGATCTGCATTTATGTAGTTGAATTACCTTTGCCTTCGGTAGTTTCTTTCATTATTTATTCACTTTACATCCCTATCAAAGCCCCCCTTCCCAGCCGAGTACTACCTTCACAAATCCTTCCTCTCATTACCTCTTCCTTTCTCCTTAGAGAAGAAGGGGACTCCCTTCTTGGTTACCACCTTGCCATGGGGACATCAAGTCGAAGCAGGTCTAAACTCATCCTCTTCTACTGAGGCCCAACCAGGTAGTTCAGCTAGGGGAAGTTGATCCGTTCTTTTAAAAATGACCAATGGTTACATATTTATTTATTTTATGTATATGAGTACACTGAAGCTGTCTTCAGACACACCAGAAGATGGCATTGGATCCCATTACAGATGGTTGTGAGCCACCATGTGGTTGCTGGGAATTGAACTCAGGACCTCTGGAAGTGCAGTCGGTGCTCTTAATCGCTGAGCCATCTCTCCAGCTCCAATTGTTACATGTAAGTTTTGAGGTTTTTTGAGGTCTCTGATGATGTGAAGGTCTTCAGAGTACCTGCCATGAAGTTTCTATTATACCACATGAGAAGCTGTGCCTTCGTGATTGGGGTGAGGTAGGATGGAGAAGCTGTGTATGTAGGGGTCTACCCAACTATCTGTATTGTCAGGAGGCTGTGCTTGAACTATCTTGGAGGCGTTGTCTGGGTTTGAAGTAGGAAAGAGACACTATGGTGTATGCAATATTTGCCTATCTTCTTGTTTTTCCTTTCTCTTTCTCTGGGTGTATATGTTCATGTAGATATGTGTGTGGGTGGACATGTGTATTTGTGGCTGAGCCACGAACTCCAGGAGCGTACTTGTCTTCACCTCATACCTGCAGCACTGGGGTTATAGCTTGCACCTCCTTTATTGGCTTTTTATGTGGGTGTTGCAGGTATAAACTCAGGTCCTATTGCTTTGTAACTTTGTAAACTGTACCACCTCCCCAGCCCTATTTGACTTCAGAATCCGGCATGCCATATATTGGTGTCAGTTGTCAATCTCTTGGTACAGTGCCTAAACCTCATTGATGACTGAGACATATTTGTTGGCTTGATTTGAGCTCTCAGGAAGAGTTGGTCAGAAACAAAATGTGATGTTATAAAAAACAATTAAGTTATTTTGTAGTCTCATGTGGGGATCTAGGAAAAAACTAGTTACCTTTGTGGTATGATGTTTCTTGAAAATCTGGTAGGAAGCATAGAGGATTGTTTTTCCTTTTCCTTTTTTGAAGCAATTAAAAGACAAAGAAAGAGGTACCTGTATTACGGTGGTCTGAAGATCGTTGGAGTCCATGCTGCCTAGTTTCTATTACACTGTGTTGGAAGATGCACCTTTCAGTGGTGGTGAGGCGGGATGAAGGGATAGGGAGTCTGCCTGACTTTTTATTTGGAAAGGAATTACTGAGAGTTGCTATTTATGGCATATATAAGGTTAGGGAATGAAAAACAAAGGTGTGGTGTCACAGTCACAGTGCAGTGTGAAGCCCACAGAACTGTATAATGAGGTCTTGTGTGGTGGAGTGTCTTTGCTTATAGGATTTTTGAGTATAGTTGAGGTTTGTGTATAGCACAGCACATGTGCACTTTCTTTTTGTTGTTAACAGCTTTCCACTGTGTAGCTGTAACTGCAATACCTGTTGTTTATCCACTCATCAGTTGATGGACGATAAGATCTGGCTGTAAGGTATTTTCTTAATTAGAGATTGATGGGGGGGGGGCAGCCCATTCTGGGCAGTTCCATCCTGGTCTGGTGGTGTTGGGTTCTTATAAGGAAGCAGATTGAGCAAGCCATGAAGAGCAATCCAGTAAGCAGCACCCCTCCGTGTCCTCTGCATCAGCTCTTGCCTCCAGGTTCCTGCCCTGTTTGAATTCCTGTTCTGTCTTCCTTCATTGATGAGCTGTGATACGGAAGTATAAACCAAATAATCTTTCCTTCCCAACTTGCTTCTGGCCATGGTGTTTTGTCAGAGCAATAGAAACCTTAATTAAAACAAGTTGGTACCTAGATTGTTAGGTCTTGCTGCAACAGACCTGACCATGTTGTTTTGGGGGAGGATTGTGGAAGGACTTTGGAACTTTGTGCAACTGAGTGTTCAGAACTTGGTGAGCGTTCTACAGGAGCTTGTAAGATGGGAATGCTGAGGGCAATGCAGAAGATGGAGGCTTGACTTGCAGAGTTTCAGAGGGAAGTTTAAGATCCTATCGGGACCATTTGTTATTCTGAATTAAGATTCTGTGGTTCTGGTTAGCTGGAAATGTAGTTCTGGACTGAAGAATCTGATATGATTTATAAGATACTAGAATTGAACCTAAAGGTTCAACTAAATTGAAACCTTTGCCTTACTGGCATACTCGTTGCTGGTTGGCTAGAGCTGAGAAATGAATGGTGATTAAGAAGAGACCGGTATCACTGAGGTGAAATCTTCTTCGAAGTGTTTTCCTGAGAGTCAGCACACAGAAGTTACGATCCAGAGGTAGTCAAGGTTGTACTTCACACTGGCAGCTATACTTGGTAGTGTAAGAGTCACTCAGGTGGTACTGGTTTTGAAGGCATGAAGAGGTCATGGAAAGACATGAGGCTTGGCACTAGGAGAGGCCATTGGTGAAGGTACAGTCTCAGTGACACATGAAGGCGCAGGACTGCAGGGGTCATGCAGAGAAGTTGGAGCTTGGCATCATGAAAAGAGCCTCTAAGAGGCTATTGGTGAAAGTGCAGCCCATTTACAGCAGGGAACTCTAGCAGTTTTGCAGATGCCAGTGCTATGGGAAAACCACCAAGAACATCAACAGCAGTGGATCAGAGCAAACTGAAGCCTAGAATAGAATCCAGCCATGTGTGCTGCAGAGGGTGGAGCTAGAGAAGTGACCCAAGCCCTTTGGAGAAGCCCAGAAGATTGTGAGTGAATTCCAGACATGGACATCGAATTATTTAACACTCTGAAGTTTGGTTTTGTTCAAATTTGTAACTGTGCCAGGGTTCTTCCCTCTTAAAGTAAGAAAGCACTTAACTTATTTTTGGTTTTATAAGAGCTTACAGTTGAGAGAGTTTGAATTTGGAGGTTTGATTTGGAGGCTTACAGAAAATTTGGCTATTTTTAAAGAGACAGCTTTTAAAAAGTGTTTGAATTTTGTAAGCTCGTGGACTTTTTAAGTTTGTAAAATGTTTTGTATTGTGATGTCTTTATTAATGTGTAATGTTGGAGATGAGCAAAGAGATTATGGCTTAACAGTCATCTGTTTGTGTGTCCAGTTCACAAGGGGTCAAGTGTGCTGACTGCCATCTTGACACAAGCTAGACTTTCTGAAGGTCGAGAATCTCAAGAAAATGCGTTAAGATCTGTTTGTTAGGTATTATCTTAATTTGTGACTAGTGGAGGAGGACTCAGCCTACTGTGAGTGGTGCCATTCCTCTGGTCCTGGGTTGAATAAGAAAGCAAACTGGGCAAGCCATGGGGAACAAGCTAGTAAGCAGCACCCCACCATGACCTCTGCATCAGCTCTTGCCTCTAGGTTCCTGCCTTGTTTGAATTGTTGTTCTGACTTCTTTCAGTGATGAGCTGCTTTGTGGAAATGTAAGTCAAATAGACCCTTTCTCCTCTACTTTTAGGTCATGGTATTTTGTTACAGCAGTAAAAACCTTAAGACACAGTGTTTTTTGTAAGATTTGGGCACAAGTCTGTTAGATGCATGATTTGAAAATATGTTCAGTCTGCTACTTGAATTTTCATTATCTCAATGTCTTCTAAAAATGCAAGAATTTAGAATTTTGATGAGGTCAATTTTTTTTCATTTTTTTTCTTTAATGAACAGTTGTTTTGGTGTCAGATATGAATTCTTTGACCTAAGGTCTCAAGCTTTTTTACAGATATTTTAATTATATTAACTTTTAAGGTTACTTCTGAGACATTAAATATCTGAACTTTTAATATTTTCATTTATTTTCATTGCTAAGACTGGACCAGGCCCTTGCATGTTCAAGGCAAACACTTTAGTACTGAGCTGCTTGCACAAGCCATGGTGTTTTTGTGACAGAGTTTCATTGCATTGTTCGGATTGACCTGAAGCCCACATGCTGCCTCTGCTTCCTGAGGACTTGGATTACTGTTATGCCCTAACACTCAAATGCTTTAATGATTTTTTTTTTTTAAAACAGAAGTTTCATATATAGGCAGAAAGATATAAAAATCGTAAGGGACAATTTAGTAAAAGCTGAAAGAGGAGTCCATATGTACAAGCATCACAGAGATTAAGGAAATGTTACATCATCTCAGGGGTTCCAATATCCCCAAAGTCCATTCCTTGTCCTTGAGTCACCCCTCTCCTAGAGGGACCATCCAACAACTTCTAGCATCATGTTGACCCTGCCTTTGCTATGCAGTATAATGTGTTTATGTGTCTGTGCCTTATGCTCAGTCCTGAGTAGTTTGCTCCTTTGTTGTGATGGTATATAATACTTCATTATATGAAGAGATTTTTTTTATTATTAATTCTGCTGCTTAAAGATACTTGTTATTCTGATATCTGGTCATCTCAAACAGTGCTGCTAGTAAAACACGTGTGCCACTTAATAGAAGGATGAGAGCATGTCTGTTCAGTCAGTACTTTGTGGGTTGCTGCGTGGCAGAGATGACGGGATGGCATGTTTTAGTAGGTGGCAAAGCACAGCAATTTCTACTCCCAACAGCAGTGCATGGAAGTCCCATCTCCATGCCGTCCTGAAAACAGTATTTTCTTTTGTATTCCTTTTTAAACTTTAGCTATTTTGGGTTTGTGTGATTTGTATTTGTATTTCATTGCTGATTGGTGAGAGACAACACTCGCGCGCGCGTGCACACACACACACACACACACACACACTAGATTTTTGTTTTTCCCTATTTGGATGTTTTAGAGTTTGTTCTTTTGCTTATCTTCCCTTGGTTGCTTGTGTTTTTCTTGTAAATTGTCACACACACACACATATTTGGAATTACGAGTCACATGTTAGCTTTCTGTTACTATGACAAAAGATGCAAGCCAGTCAGCCTATATGGTAGGAAAGTTTTATTTTGGTCCATGGTTTTGGCTCTGTTGTTTTGGAGGCTGTGATATGACATGTAAGGGGAGAGCACGAGGTAGAGCAACACTGTTCACTTCACAGTAGCCAGAAAATGAGACAAAGGAAAAGAAGGTGCTGGGACCCCAGTAGCCTTTTCAAGGACACACGCGGTACCCTACCTTCTGTTCACTAGGCCCTGCCTCCTAACAGTTCTGCTGCTTTCCAACTGAGCCACAGGCTGTAGAGATGCAGCCTTCAACACTTGGGCTCTTCGGAGTTAATCAAGATCCAAACTCTAGCAAATCCATAGTAGGCTCACCATTTTAGGAGCCTCAACTTTCTGTTGCCTTTTCATGCTCTGTGCCTTTGGACTACTGGTCAACCTCTTCATAGTATATTGAGTGTTTTGACATTTGACTTGGGTCTTTAAAAATAACTTCGTTTAGGAAATGTAATTAAGGGAAAGAACTCGACCTAGACTAGTGTGTGGTCATTCTTTGGGCCCTTTGGCTTCTCTGTGCTCCTAGAATAGCAGAATCTTCCCCAGGTCCTCTTCTACATGCTCTCAGGAGCCTGAGGTCTTCCAGCCAGGGCTGGCCTGCTGCTTCCCAGCCGCCCAGCTGCCTCTTTTACTCAACTTCACAGTTTCACAGCTGCTGGTGAGCCTTTCAACTGCCACTTCTCAAGCTCTTAGCCTCTCAGCTGACTTATATGTCTGAGCTGGCATTTTGGAATTGGCTTATGCATGGTGAAGAAGTGCAATTGACTACAGAGTCACCATCTCACTGTCTCCTGTTTTAATTTCTGAAATCTGGGTTCCTCAAGTTCCCTTGCTCTGGTAGCTCTTAGTTATCTTCAAGGAGGCTCTCAGCAGTTATACATTGTTCATGGCCGTGTTTGCTGGTGTGTTGGTTTACCATAGCTTGTCTCTGTCAGAAGAGGGAAGTCCTGGAGGATGTCTGTAAGGCAGTTGATGCAGCTTTCTGAATTACTGTGAAATTGAAGTTCCATTGGTGGACTATCTATTTTAATTTCTGTTATCTTCATTTAAAGCAAGAAAGAAAACCTTTGAAGATTTGCTGAATAGAAATTCACACCCACTTTCATTAAAATTTTTATTCTAGTGGGGCCGAATGCTCTTTGAAATTATTATTATTTTCATTTTCTGTTCATGGTTTTTCTTATTCATAACATTATTTTTCAAGAACTTTAAGGAACTTTAAATGTGTAACTTTGTCTGTTTTAATTATTAAGAGTGATGAGTTGCTGTAGTAATAACTTCAAAGTAGCCAGGAATGTTAGCACATGCCTTTAATCTCAGCATTCTGGAGGCAGAGTCAGGGGGATCTTTGAATTCAAGGCCAGCCTGGTCTAGAAAGTGAGTTCTAGGGCACAGATACACAGAGAAACCCTGTCTCTTAAATATAACAAACAAATGAACAAACTTCAGAATAATTGGTTTTCCTATTCATCTTTATACAATTTTAAGAATGGGTGGCAAGTGTTGTGGATATTTTAACTTGCACATCAAACTTTATATCCATAGAAAAATAATTGCTGACTTTCACAGCCTCACTTAATCCCTGTAAGCCCACATTCTGGTCTCTCTCTACAAGTGCAACTATTGCTTCTATGATTGGATCAGAGGCCTCCCATTTTCAGTCATCTCTTACTTCACACACCTACACAAGTTACTAATTTAAGGTCAAATTCTTCTTTGTCATATATCACGTTTACTGAAGATGAGTGCCTTATTTGCAGTGTGAAAAGTGAATTAATATGCCTTATTTCCTTATATAAAGTGAAGTTCGTCTCATTACCAGAAATATTAACACTGAGTGGTAACCTTACAAGTTGAAGCTTCAAGGTGGCTATGAATAAGACAGTTTCAGACTGAGTTCAGAATTCTAAAGGGTATATATAAAATGTTGAGGAGATGAAACGTTCTTCATTCACAAAGCTTATCTTACGCCAACCTTATGTTTGGATTTCAAGAACTCCATTTAGACAATTTAATTTTAGTTAACTTCATGAAAATACTGAATTTGATGAAGTATAGCATGATCTTTTCCCTTAGGTTAGGCATTCTTTGATTTACTTTTTAAAATATAATACTTTATTAACTTTGTGAGATTTTCATATATGCATGCAGTGTGTTTGGATTGTATCCATCCCTTACACCCTCTCCTAGAACACAACCCTGCCTCAACTTCTCTTCCTTTTTCTTTTAAAAACAACCCAGCAAGTCCAGTTTGTGCTTCCCATGTAATCATGTCTGGGAACACATCTGGAGCATGATCAACCTACCAGGGGCCACATTCATAAGAGAAACTTACTCCTCCCAGAAGCTGTCTACTGTCAATAGATTCTCAACTCTGTGTTGGAGCTCCTGAGTCCCTTCAGTGTCCTAGCTGGGACAAGGTTGGATTGATCTCTGTAATAGGTCTTGCACCGGCAGCCACAGCTTCTACGAGTTTACCAGTCCTGTCATATCCAGAAGACACTGTTTCACTCTGGATGTTCCTAACTTCTGGTTCTTATGGTCTTCCCATAGCTTCTTATGAGAGATGACTCTTGAGCCTTGGCAGGAGTGTATGATATAGTTGTTCCACTGTGGCTGAGCTCTTTACTGGCGTTCTCAGTTGTAGGCTTCTGTACTAATCACCTTCTGCTGCACAAAGAAACTTCTTGGATGAGCTCTGAAACCTGCACTCATCTGTGGTAGGGAGATATGAATATAGAGGGCAGCTGGATACCATGGCCATTTAACAAAAGACTAGTAGTAAGTTCACTCCTGGGGCTGGGGAACTTTCCAGCCATGGGTTCTTTCTTGGTTGGGTTTATATTACCCAGCCGTGTATTTCCTTTGGTGGAACAGGCCTTACATTCAATCACAAAGAAAAAGGATAGGGTGGGAGGAGGGTTGGTGAAAGCATAACTAATGCTAAGAATATTAGTATTTAAGAAAAAAGCCATATAGAAACCCATTTAAAAATATAATTTTTATATCTGATATCTGTAGATATATGTGATATCTAGTCAGATGCCCTGGGACTAGAATTACAGATGTTTTTAAGTTGCCATGTGGGTGCTGGGACTGAACCAGGGTTCTCTGGAAGATCAGCCTGTGCTCTTAACTGCTAAGCCATCTTTCCAGCCTTCCATACCTGTTGTTTTATAGCCTAGTTTTTACACACACACACACACACACACACACACACACACACAAGTTTAATTGGAGTTAACCTATATACAGGGTATAGTGTTTCTCTCAGAAGCCCTAGGTTACCAAATAAAAAGCCAAAATGTCAGGTGTCACATACTCTTGAGTTGTTGACCAGATGTTGTCCTGACACCATCAAACACAGGTTCTTGCCACTGTTCTTAGTTGCTCATCATAACTTGATGGTATGACCCTACTGCTGAAGACACTACACAATTCAGTCTTAGGACACAGAGGAAACAAGCTGCTGACCAGGAAGCTGCCTACCTATTGGATAGCTTTCATAGTTGATAGGTGCTATACAGGCTTCTAGGGGAAAGAAATTCATCAACAGTCTTACCTAGCAGTGAGCCCCTGTGAGCTAAAAAAGACATATCTGGTGAGATATTCCCATGGGTAAAGTATTGTCATGAGTATGATGGAGCTTTTTAAAAATTGAAGTGCATCCATATTCACAGAAATGTCCTTGCTTAGTTATTGTCCTACTTTTTGTCTTTCTGGTCATTTCATTAACTCTGCTCAAAACACTGCCTGCTCTCATGCTGCCTAAGCCCTCAGAGGATAATGTTCTGAAGAAAAGGGAAGTCTCTGGGGAAGTCCTATCTAAAAATAAAACCTCAAGGTGTTGGACCAGGGATGTAGGGCAGATGTAGGGACAGCATTTTCTGACATTGCAGATTGCTTTGGTGATGACATAGAAGTCACTTGCTCCTTAGATGATGAGAGAGGCAGCAAGGCGTTTTGAAAAGGGATGGAATGTGGAGCTGGGCAACCCTGGGCTTTGACCTCATGTAGAACCTCCTGCCTCTGTCTACCAAGTTGTGGGTTAAAGGCATATGCCACCAAACTGGGCAAGGAGAGGCTGTTTGGAGATTTTTTTTTAATGGAGAAAGAATAGAAGCGGATGGATTCTGTAATTTTTGTTGTGTTTTGTGAAGTGGTGGTATAATGCGGTGGGAGGGAGCATCTCAGTGGGTTGGTCACAGTGTTTCCCTGAGGAATCACCACCATGTGACAGGCATAATACAAAAGGAAGGGAAGGGGACCTGCAAAAGGGGTAGAGGCAGAGAAAGGGAGACAGAGAAGGACAGAAAGAAAAAGAAGAAGAGAGGAAGAGGCTTGTCAGGAACAAGTGGGGAAGAGAAAGAGAGAATAGGAGATGAGAAGAAGGGAGAGGTGGGAGAGAGAGTAGCCAAACAGTCTTATAGGCCAGGTTGACTCACCTGGCAGGAGGCTATGCAAGCTGTGGCGGAGCCTAGCAGAATTGCCAACAATTTCTTAGCATGAATTTTGAAAATACTTCTAAAACTGATAATCTTTTAAAGAATGTTTACCAAACCCCCCACCCCCAGACTTCTAGTGGTTCTAGGAAGTATTTTAAGTCTGGAAGAGGATTCCCGTTAGTAAGTGCAGTAGTGGACATGATAGATGAATAGCTGAGCTGCATGCCCCATAAGTGCTGTGTTCCTTCTCCCTGTGATGTTATGAAAGAATTGGGAAGCCCAGCATGTTATTCCCAAGTTAAAATGTTAAGGCTCTGCTTTCCCAAGAAAACACAAAAAAATGTGTGGAGAGAATTAGGGCAGGTAGGGTGTGCATGTGCTTCCCAGTAGCTTCTGCTCACCCCAAGGTGAAGCCTGTCTCCTGGCAGTCCCAGTGTCTCCACAAACACACACTGTTTCTGCCAACTGTTTACTAGAAACCCACAGAAAGCCACAGCTGCATATCAGTTGGCAGAGGAAAGCCACAGCCTTCAAGGAAAGAAAAAAAAAATCTATATTTACTGAAATAGGCACAAGCTATAAAAGGCAAAAAAAAAAAAAAAAAAAAAAGGTGTCATGGAAAAGTGGGAAACCTAAACAAAATTAATATCCTCGGAAGAAAAGAAATTGTCTACATCTGTACCACCATGAAATCGCTTAATTGTGTCTGATTTCAGAAGCTAAGTAGGTTCAATCTGGTTAGTACTTGGAAAGTACTTGCATTAGAAAAGTCGTTGCGTTGCGTGCTTTAAGTAGGCCTTAATGGGCCAATCTAGAAGGCGTTTGGAGGGTAGGGCTGCTGAGAGCAAGAAGTGAGCTGGACTAGAGACCATTCTTATATTTTGGCAAACAACTTGGCTGTTTTTTCTCTGAATCTGCCTGAGGCTGAATTGAAATTCGAGGCTGATTTTATTAGTAGAAGAGATTTCAAGATGACTTAATTTTCACTCTGTTGTGTGGATGTTAATAATCACTCTTATGCAGATCTACAACGGAAAAGATCAAGTTGGGTAAAAAGAAATACAAAATGTAAAGTTTGAGGAAAAACAGAGTACTAGGACATTCAATGTTGGAGTCAATGTCCTGTGCTCAAGGCAATGAGAAGTTTAAAGAAGGACTGATGATGCTAAATGGAATAAATGAGTGGGGCCTTAGGGAGACACCCCACCCTACCCCAGCCCGGCTATCAGCTTCTGCAGCCTGTGAAAGGAAAAGGTCCAAGAGATTTCCTCCACCTAAAAAGCATCAAGAAGTCAAACCAAGGAGGGGCCACGTTCCACCCTCAGCAGGCAGCAGAACTGTACAGCTTTGGCTACCTGGTTCTGACTTTATCAAGAAGAATATAGGTATAAAGGGTCTTCTGCCATTGAGGAAAACTACTGAGACTAGGCATTTGGCAGGGAAGACCTTGCATGGAAGCTCAGAGAGGCCATTGCATGATGCTGCCTAAGTGAAGTCTGGATTGCATTGGAAACACCACGGTGTGGGAGATGCCAGAGTCTTGGCATGTCTGAGATCTGCGTACACGGAATGAGACCAAGAGAGAAGTGTGTTGTAGTCAACAAAGCTGGAAGGAGTGGGAGATCTGAAGCATTCTTTGACATTGGGCATGGGGTTTCAGGATTTGCTCTGCTGGGTTTGGTCTTTCTTTAGTTTCATATTTCCTCACTATGCTCTTTTCATCCCATTTTGGAACGGTAATATATATTCTGTGCCACGTCATAAGCATGCATTTGCTTTTTGCTTTCAATTTTATAGGGGATTACAATTAAGAGATTGCCTTGAGTCTCAGAAGAGACTTTGGATTTAGGACTTTTAAACTAAAAGTTTGAGACTGAAAGATTACAAGGACTTTTGAAACTGAATTAAATAGATTTTGCACTATGATGTGGCAACAAGTTTATGGGGGTCAGGGAGTAGAGTGTGGTGGTTTGAATGAGGATGGCCCCCATAAGCTCTTATTTCTGAATGTTTGATTTCCAGTTGGTGGGTCTGTTTAAGAAGAATTAGGAGGTGTAGCCTTGTTGAAGGAGGTATGTCATTGAGGATGGGCTTTAAAGCTTCAAAAACCCAAGTGAGGCCAAGTCTCACTCTCTGTGCCTCCTGCTTGTGGATCAGATATGAGCATTTAGCTACTGCTCCAGCACCATGCCTGCCTGGCATGATGCTCCCTGGCATGATAATGGACTAACGTCTGAAACTGTAATCTAGCCCCAATTAAATGATTTCTTTTATAAGTTGCCTTGTTTGTGGTATATCTACAGAGCAATAGAGCAGGAGCTAAGAGAGATTATGAACCACCATCCGAAAAATCTTGTGATAATTCACATTTTTAATAGTGATGAATAAAAAAGCCCAATTTGTGGGGAGAAAGAAAGAAAAAAAAAATCCCCAGAACATAGAATTGAAAAGAAAATCAGAAAAAGTGCCAAGTGACAAGCTCACTCAAGTTGGCCTGATATTGAAATACTTGAAACTTGAAATACTTGAAATAAAAAGATAAAAGACATAAAAAGATAAAGAATCAGAAGGTCACTGTGTAGGGTTTGTTTGTTTTGTCAATGACACAACTAGAGTCATCATGGAGGAAGGAACCTCAACTGAGGGAATGTCTCCATCAGACTGTCTGGTAAGCAGTTTGTGCAGCATTTTCTTGACTGTTGATTGGTGTGAGAGAGTCTGGTGCACTATGGGTGGTGTTACTTCTGGGCAGATGGCCTTGGGAGATGTAAGAAAGAGCTGAATGCAAGTCTGGAGAGCAAGCCAGGAAGCAGCTTTCCTCTTTGGAGTCTTAGTTCCTGCCTTGGCTTCTCTTGTGTCCTTTCTTTTAAATAAATAAATCCTTTCTTTTCCAAACCTGGTTTTGGCCTGAGTTTTATTACAGCAACAGACAGGAAACTAGAAAAGTCACATATATAATAGAAGCTTTTATTATGCTGGAGAAATAATCTCCAGCATAATGGATCTTTGGGTTAAAGAATTATGAGAAACTAGCAAAATGGATTGAGACAGCGTTCAACTCAGATTAATCTTTGTGTTATGGGAAGAACAGATCTTTAACGCTTCTAGAAAGAAGTAACATGATCTAGCTCCCATTTGCCTTTCAGTGCATTTCTCTCTTTCCTGTTGGAGGGAGAAAAGCCTACTAGGATGTTATTTTGAGCTGGTTTTTGTTTCAAGTCAGGAAGGTGAGGAAGAAGCCAGATGTTTGCCATCATTATTCTCTGTCTATGGCTCTTCTTCCTATCTGACTGTCAGGATCTGTCTAACTACTAGTCCCTCAGTAGTATCACACTCTTAGAATGGCATTATAGACTAAGGGTAGAGTAGTGTTTGTCTCGTTCCAGGTGTAGTAGAAGAGTTGGAGTGATGGGGACATGTCCATGGAAGGCTATGTTGGTGAGAGCTGTTGTGTATCTGCACTGTATCACGGTTAACATCCTGGTTGTGAAACTGCCTAGTGTCACAAGGCCCTGGAACATAAGGGCAAGTGAGATCTCTGCCTTATTTCTTTTAACTGCATGTGAGCTTGCTGCTATCCAAAACCAAGCATTTCCACTGGGAAAAAGAATGCTCATTTCTTCACTTGGTGTGTAGTTGAGATTCCAACACCCAGATACTATTTAAAAACCTGGAGAAGATCTGTTTATGTAGGAGCTAAAAGGATTCAGCAACTGGTTTGAAGTTAACTTACTGTGTCCACCGATAGATTTGTTAAGAATCAATTCGTATGAAAGCATGAGCTAGAGTTATTTGCATTTTGTGGGTATTTCTTTAGTGTTTGTCTTCCCTAAAAACTAGACAGTAAAAGGTGGGGTTGGTTCCTCTCCCTCCAACTGTGCTTTGCATAAAATTTCTCCAGTTTTTGCGGTAGTGTTTTTAAAAATTAAACCCATTTTTGAAGTATAAATATGGACAGTCGGCCCCTTTTCATGCTGTTTCTACCCCAAGGCACTAACAAGGACACCCTCCCTGCGTTACTGGCAAAGTGAAGGTGCCGTGGGTAGTCTATAACCATTCCTGAAGCCAGGGCAGTTTTAGTTTGGTAAGTAGGGTTACAAAGGCTTGGTGACTGAAACAATTCAGCCCAAACCTCCTTGGATCTGTTCTGTTTAGCATGCGTGGACATCACCTCAGTGTCCTGAAGAAGGAAATTCCAATTCAGTAGATATGGATCATGGCATTTGTTTCTGGCAAGCTTCCATGCAGATGGAAGCTGTCCGTTGAAATGCCCTTTACTAGCAAGTTCAAGAAAGTTGTGTGTGTTTTTCTAAGGAAGAATTAATAGGGAGAAGAAATGAAGATGCCTCTGGCTTCCCATTAAAGAACTCTCCTCAATGCATATGCATATATACACACACAATAATAATGAAAAATTGGCCATGAATTTGAAGGAGAACATGGAGGGGTAAGTGGGGAAATTTGGAGGGGAGAAATGTAACTGCATAATAATCTCAAAAATACAATTAAAAATATCTGTCATCATAGTTTAGTATATTAAGATTTGTAAACTCTAAGGTGTCTGTGTGCGCCTCAAAGTAGCTTTTAAAATTGACAGTTAAAAAAATTAAGAGTTTTTACTCATGTAGGCAGGCCTGGCTAAGATAAGGATTTTGAAAAACCTATTTGTTTGCTTTTAAAAAGGCAGTAGTAGCCAAAATATACTTAAAAGCCTTACAATGCTTGTGTGTGTATTTACATACATATACATATACATATATAATATATACAATTGTTCCTCCTTGAGATATTAAACACTTTATTCCAAAGGATAACATATCTGAGCATCCTGATTGTTTTATATATATATATATATATATATATACATATATATATATATACACATATATATATATGCTTCTATGTATGCTTATATATGCATATATATATAAATATATCAAGAAGCACAGATATAAGTTATTCTTTGGAATAAAGAGTTTAGTATCTCAGGGAAGAACAATTGTCCAATAGGAATAATCCATATCCTGGAGTAAAAAGTAATCATCTCTTAAAAATTTATGCCCTGTGATGCCCCAGGGAGATATGGTACCCTGGGCGTCACCCTCTCAGAGGTGAAGCGGAGAAGAACTCGCGAGGGGCAACTGGGAGGAGGGCAATATTTGGGATGTAAATAAATGAAATAATTAATAACAAAATAAAAATAAAAAATTATACCCTCAAGCAATAAGTAGCATGTTTATTTTAATAAACAAATATTTGAACATTAAAACAAAAGTGGTGCGTGCAATGGTAAGAGACAAAACCATACACGGAAAGGAGACAGTTTTTGCTAGCCAGGAAGTCCCTCCAGGAGCGTCAGCCACCTATACTGCAGGATATAAAAGCTGGGGAGTGTGCTGACCTCACTGAAAGCCAGAGGAGACATGGAAACTGGTGGCTGGTTCAGTTCCCTCACCAAACCCTAGCCCTCCCAACAGTTTCTCCCCTGAAAGCACCAGGATTAGGAACCTCCTGGGGTTCGTGCTCTGCTGTGGCTTCCTGTGGAGCTCACCATTCCCAGAGACGCCTCTACCATGGAGAGAAGAGGAACTTTTAGAACCTGTCTCTGTGATCTTGGGTACTCTGAAGATGTTCAGCAGAAGTGTCATGAAGCCGGGTCATTCTTCCCCACCTCACATCTGATCTCTGTCTTTATTGACATTGCAGCATAATGGGAAGGGAACCATACTTGTCAGAATTTGTTCGTTAGGGAGATGGTTATGTTCCTTACTAACCACAGTGTTAGCTGGATCACTCAGCTATACGAGGGGTTCTCATAGACTTAGGTCTTTTGCGAGTTTGTATTGAGATAGTCTTGCTGGGTAGCCCGGGTTGTCATGGAACTTATTAGGTATCCCAGGTTGGCCTCATCTCAAATCAATACTCCTGCCTCAGGCTCCAGAGTGTTAGGATTTTTTTTTTTTTTTTGGAGACAGGGTTTCTCTGTGTGGCCCTGGCTGTCCTGGAACTTACTCTGTAGACCAGGCTGGCCTCGAACTCAGAAATCCACCTACCTCTGCCTCCCGAGTGCTGGGATTAAAAGCCTGCGCCACCACTGCCTGGCTGAGTGCTAGGATTTTAAGCCTGAGTTTCTATTCTCAATTTTAAGTTTCCACTCTCAGTTTTAGACTCGGGGCCTTTTTTTTTTTCTTTCAGTGAATGTATATGTGTGTGTGTACATCTGCACGTGTGCATGTGTGTGTTTGTGTATGTGTCCAAGCGCACACACAAGTGAATGCATGTAGAGGCCATAAGTTGACATCAGATGTCTTTCTCTATCACCTTCCCTTTAGGTTTGAGAATGATCTCTTTATTGAACCTGGATCTTACTAATTTAGCTAGACCGGCTGGCCAGCAAGCCCAGGGTATCCTCCTGTCTTCCTCTCCCTAACTTTGAGATTGCAGGTGTGTGCCACCAAGCTCCACTTTTGTGTGGGTATGTGCTGGGGCTACAAACTCTGGTCCTCATGCTTAGCAGGCACTTTTCCATCTGAACCATCTCCTGACCCCTCAGGCTTTACTACATTATAATTTGAGGCCTCACTGTAATGCTTTTTTTTAAATGCATTGAGCATATTTATGGAGGTGGAAGGCAATTATTTCTCTTTTAAGAATAATCAAAACCTAGTATAATTCATGAAATAGAAAACAGAAAAGCCCATATTCTACTCATCAATAATAATCAAGGTTGACATCTGGGTAATTCATATTCTCTCTCTCTCTTTCTCAACTGAAAGAGTGTGGTACACAGGAAGTGTTCCTGTCGATTCAAAGAACATCATATTACATGCATTTCCTCTATGGATTACAGGTCTGTGGCTTCAAGCTACTTAATTATGTTTTATCGAGTTAATAAGGTACCTAAACATTGGCTCTTTAGTTTGCAATCTATGTAGCAACGTGGGAAGCAGAAATAGTTGATCAGGAAAAGAAAATATTCTTTCTACTTGGAAGTATTTCTTGGTAAGTTTATTGTCATGTCTAAATCTTGAAAATGTGTGAAAGATTTTTGATACTTAAAGAACTTCATACTGAAATAGTATTTTACTGGTGGGTACTTATATGTACAGAATATATTTAAGGAAATCCAAATTACTGGGTTTAAAAAAATCAGCAAAAACAAAACAAAAACCCAGTCATTTCGTGGTCTTAGCGGAAGACTTAAGGAAAATTCCTAACTAGTGCCTTGTCTCTGGGGAGTCTCTGTCACTGAAGCACAGCATTCACCTGCGGTTGTATCTGCAGTGGTCTTGGAGCAGAAAGTGTATGCCTTCTCCAAGTTGCACCCTTGAGAAAATATCTGGAGCGAATGATGTTGTAAAGGAAGTGAAACAATAAGACTGATCTGACGAAAAATGTAGTTCTTTGGAGAAAGAGACCAGAAGGTCAATTGGCCTGTCATCAGATCAGCTGTTTCATGGAGATGGAGTGTTGATGAATCATGTGACCTTAGTCACATGACTAAGGACATGACATTGGAAGAAGGGTGCTATTAAGAAGCAACAGAATTGACTACAGTCTGGGAGAGAAGAAAAAGGGAGGAAGGACCCAGCTGAGTGCTTGTCCCTCATGTACTGTGACAAGTGGTTTGTAGTTGACCCTCCTTCTGTGTTCTCCAGTCCTTAAACACTTTCTCAACTGTGAGCTTATTGGATTGCTTAAGAGTGTTTATGATTGAAATGACATTTAGCAACATTGCCATACTTGGTTGAGATTTATAAATTGTTTAAACAATTAAGATTATAATTTAAAAGTTCATTCCTGAAAACATATATACAGGTAACATTATTGCGGCTGAGGTGTCTTCATGTATTTAGGAATAGGGATCTATATGTATCTACATATATGTATATATATGTATATAATAACGGTTGGAAAAAGAGGTCATGAGTAGAGAGAGAGAGCAAGGAGCACATATGAGAAGGTTGGGGGTGGGTGAGTAGGAGGAGAGATGGTGTATTTATAATCTTGAAAAGGAAGTCATTTAAAAGTTCTTCAAGCTGCTGAGTGTGCTGGTGCAGAGCTTTAATCTCAGTAATCAGGGGGCAGAGGCAGGGAACCTCTATGATTCAAATCCAGCTTGGTCTCTACATGGTGAGTTCTGGGACACCCAGAGCTATATAGTGAGAGCCTGTCTCGTAAGATAAAATTTCCTGTAGTTGTCGTTTGGTGGATTTAAAAGAAGAGGGCAAGGCTGAGGAAGTCAGACCGTGGAGGTGACATGACCACAGTGGCAAAGAGGGGGAAGCTGGTGATACCCCTGAGAGGGAAGTGACAGGGCAGTTATAGGTCTTGAGTCCTGGTAGAAAGGTGAGAAGAACTGTTCAAAAAATGGTCCTTGACTCTCAGGTCACAGGTCGGTTAAGTGAATGTGAGCCAGTACAGTTGATGAGTGTCCATTTTTCAGTTTCTCCGAAGCTTACTTCTCAAGGCAAAGCCAGTTAAGCAGAGAGCTATATTAGCCGTGGAGTCCCAGAGAAACAGGAGTGAAGACAGGGAACTGAGGCTGGGGGTTGGGGGAAGAAGGCTCATGTTCAAGGTAATGCTTCCAGTCTGGCCAGAGTTCATTGCATGGTTTTTCCTTCCAGATGGAATTGTATATGTATATATTCCTGTATCTATTCCTTGGGCCTTGTGGCCAGTCAAGTGATGATATCAGGAGATTTTTGGCTCCTGTGTCTCACCAGTGGAAAGCTGCTTAACCCTTAACTCCTGGATTGGATTATGGACACACTCTGGGCAGCCAGTGAAAAGCAATCCTGCCCCCTACAGTGGGTGTGGACAGTAACAGTTGAGATGTGAGTGAAGTAAGGGGAAACTTTGTGGGTTCTAAGGGAAAGATGCAGGCAAGGAACTCAGCCCCAGAGGATTTTTGGAGGCCAGGGGGAATGTAGAGAATTGTGACCACAGGAGCAGGTACTTGTGTCGGAACAGTAGCTCATGTTCTTCAACCTTAGTCTTGTTCCTAGTTTCCTGTTTCTGTGTGTTTATAATGTCCTGATTTGTACTATTCTATTTAATTTTTTGTTACTGGTCAGATTCTGTCTTAGCTCCATATTTCTAGTGTGTATGGACCTTATACTTCCATTTAACATAATTTGTAGATTATTCATTTAATATCATTGCATTCTTTTATTTACTTCTTTGCTTCACTGTTTAGGAAGACAGATTCCACTTTATTTCATCCATTCAGTTAATAATACTGAACTAGTGTCTGCAGCTTGCTTTCCAAATAGATAACACACACCAAATATTTTATTAAGGAACTATTGAACAGCAACAGAGAATTAGAAAAGTAGATTCTCCAAAAGCAACTATAAAAACAACTCTGCTTTTAAGGATTTCCTAATAGGAAGTTTAAAAAGAATTCTAAGTGCAAGGACAACAATTAATATCTCGGTGGATTTTTGCTAAGTATATACTAAATGTTAAACTTTTAACTGGGTTAAGAAGAACATGTCTACCCCATCTTTCTCCTTACCCCCACCCCAAATCATATCACTATGAATGCTTGAAGAATCACCAGGAGTTTGTTCTGCAAGTACCCTCATGAACACGAAGGAAGGGATGGCACAGGGAAGTGTAACGTGACTGCCCTAGTTTGCTTTCTCTTAGGATAAAACACAGACCAAAAACTACCTGAGGAGCAAAGAGTTTGTTAACTTGCTGTTATTATCTCTCCTGGAAGGAAGTCAGGGCAGGAGCCCAAGGCAGGAATCTGGAGGTAGCAACTGAAGTAGAACCCTGAAAACACATGCTGCTTACTGGCTTGCTCCCCATGGCTTAGTCAGTCTACTAGCTTAAATTATCCAGGATGACCTGCCCAGAGTGGTACTGCCCACAGGGCAGTCGTATGGAGGCTGTTCCTCAGCTGAGGGTCTGTTTTCTGAGATAAATGTAGGTTTATGTCCAATTAACAAGAACTAAACCGTACAATGACTGTTCACTAAGTCCTGTCACTCAGCAGTACAGACAGAAGCATGGTGATGGAATGAAAGAAGGGTTTGGCTTGTGCAGAGGTCAGGGACCTCTGTGCACTCGTGCCTGGACACACACGTAGATGTCTAAAGCGAGAACTCAGAAACTTGATTTGGGCCATAGAAACAAGTATCTGTGTTTACAAAACAATGAGAGAAAATGAAAAAGAGGAGATGAAATGTAACAGCTAAGGTTTTTTGTTTGTTTTTTGTTGTTATTCTGGCTAAAGTTAGACTAAATTGAATTGCTTCTAAAGGGCATGGATTTCACTTTGAATGCTTATTCTTCCTTTTCTTCCTTAAGCTTTTCACCTTTCCTCCATATGAGAAGGTTTTGGGTGATGTTATGGTCTCACTGTGGGTTGTTCCCGCCAAAATTCATGCTAAGGGTTGATCCCCAGTATAGCACTGTTGGAAAGTGATGGAACTTTTAAGAGATGTATGCCTTTCATATTCCAGGGATCTATCCCTGGAATGAGTCCATGCTGCCTTGTGTTTCACTTTGTGGGCTAAACTGGTAACTGTTGCTCCTGGATGGGGCCACCTGCCTGTGTGGGTAGCCTGGTCTAGATTCCAACAGTTAAGGAAGAAGGTGAAAAAGAACTACCATTCTTACGCAGGGTTAGTATTCGTTTGATCCCATCTGCAGCCTGGATGCTGCCTTTTCCCAGCGTGGTGCTAGTGGGTTCAGGTTTGCCAAAGCCTGAGGCTGCTTGAATGGACATGTGCGATTGCTTCTGATTGCACACTGGGAGGAATCTTTGGCCTGTCATGAGCTTCCAATGCCTTAGTTTCCAATCACTTGTTTTCAGTCTCACCTGAGTTTTCCTGTGGTCATCACTAATCAGACTTGTTCTGGAGGTCTACACATACTTTACTTTCTTCAAATCAAAATTTTCTGGAAGTTTGGAGATAAAATGCTCTCTCTTCTGTTTTGTGGAGCCAGATACCTTAACACAATCTATTTTGTTTGCCTAAAAACAACAAAAAAAATTCTTTACTAATGGAGTTTAAATTTATAAATTCTATTATTTTTATATTGCTACTAACTCTATTCAAGTGAATTTCAAAATATGGTATCTTTGCTCACTCGTCTCTCTTTAACCCAAAATCTAGGTCCATTTGTTAACAATTTTTCTTTTAGTAACTAGAACATAACGTGCCTTCAGTAAATATCCGAAGCCTCAGTAATAATTCAATGAATTGAGTTATAAGGTTGTGTAGGTAGTAATGGGAAGCTGGGCAAAAAAAAAAAAAAAAAAAAGACACTTTGGTTGTCCATGGAACTATAGAAGGTTAAGAAGCACACTTGAAGTTAATATTTTGCTTTTGTTTCTTTCTGTTTTTAATTGTTGTTCTTTATAATCAAAAAAACCTACACCTAATTTAATTATTTCTAATAAGTTAATTTTGCCATTTAGGGAGTTGAATCCAGGGCCTTTTGCATGCTAGGCAAGGACTCTACCTCTATACCTCTAGCCCCAAGGATATTAAGTATTTCAAACTTACTACTGCAGGTTCAATAGACGTTTGTTGAAATACAGTTTAACATTGTTTTCACATTTGATTATTAATTTATTTATATGTATATATTACACACAGACACACACACACATATTATATGCAGGAGAATATATATGCCATATGCCCTATGGAGTTCAGTGGACAACTTAATAGGAATCAGTTTTCTCCTTCTACCACATTGGTCCTAAACATCACATTATCAGGCTTGGTGGCAATCACCTTTACTCCCTGAGCCACCTTGCCACAATTTTAAACACTTTAACACAGTTGACCAAATATGATTTAAGCTGTTGTGTCAGGATTAAAATCCTGATTTGTCTACATAGAGTTTTCTCTGGAGGTAGTTTGTAGCAATATTGGTTTATGTGCTGTCTTAACCCTGTATATATGAGGTCCTTCTGAATAGACTGACATGATTATGACAAGAAGCTATAATAATCTTTCTTCCTTTCCCACTGCCTCTTTGGGATCATAGACTCTGATAGTCACTAATTTAATGTAGCATTTTAACAAGATGTGCTAGCATTTTAGAGTGAACATGTGAAGAAAGGTCTAGTAGGAATAACGAAATCAAGCTGTAAAATGAGAGGAAATAGTAAAATCAGCATTTTATGCAAACTATAGTTTTCTTATTCATAAAAGCAATCCTACATAAGGTAGTTGATTATAGATGCAAAGATGGTAGAAAGAACATGTTCTGGCTATGGATGTTGGGTCTTGCTTCTCACAAATGAGATCCCATCTTTTCCCTTGACACACCAAGAAATGGATGATTGAAATGTTGACAATTACCCTTAAAAATCAATGACTAAGTATAAGGCTGTATAATGTGTTAATTGTAGATTTGTTGAAGGAATTGATCCAGAAATCCAGTGCTCTGTAACTAAAAAGATTACCCCCAATAAGGCCAACAGAAAGAGGAAACCATGTCAGAACGTGGGTTGATAGGATCGTAGATAAGGAATCCCCTTATGTAAGAGTGAAGGCGTCATAAGTTGGTGAGAGCTTGGGGGTAACACTAAATATAAGTTAAGCAAGTCTTTGAGAAAAGATAGTCAAATATCTTTGTAAGTTTCTGAATATTTGCTGGATATTCAGGTACTTCTCTACCCATCTTCCTTAGCACCCTGGTCTTTATGACTTGGTTAGCATCTCCTGTCATGTTGCTAATAGTATCAGTTCAGTTTATGGGAGAAGAAATAAAAGTCTGCATCTCAGAAAAAATGATGAAAACGATGGCTTAGAAAAGAACAGAAAATATGAGAAAGAGCTTAGGAAGAATGACTCCTTTCCCTGAATGGCTCATTTTTTTGGGCATGGTTAGTAGGGAAATTCTGGAAGTGGGTGAGTATGAGAAATGATCGTAAGGAAGGGAAAGAAAGAAAGAAAGAGAGAGAGAAGAAAGGTGGATGGAGGAGGAGGATGGAATAGCAAAGAGGCAGAAGGAGTAGAAAAGGGAGGAAGAAAGGCTAAGAAATTTCAGCGCTTAACTGAAAAGAACCCAATCCTTCCTTCCTTTTCTTTCCTTCCTTCCTTCCTTCCTTCCTTCCTTCCTTTCTTTCCTTCCCTTCCTTCCTTTCCTTTCCTTCCTTCCTTCCTTCCCTTCCTTCCTTCCTTCTTTCTTTTCTTCCTTCCTTCTTTCTTTCTTTCTTTTTTGATACTTTATTTACATTTCAAATGTTTCCCCCTTTCCAGGTCTCCCCTTTGGACCCTCCCTATCCCTTACCCCTCCCCTGCCTCTATGGGGGCATTCCCCCACCCACCCACCCTCCCACTCTCGGCTTCCCTCCTTGGCATTCTCCTATATTGGGACATCTAACACCCTCTGGCCCAAGGGCCTCTCCTCCCCCTGATGGCTAACAAGACCCTCCTCTGCCACATATGTGGCCAGCACTATGGGGAAATGCAAATCAAAGCAACCCTGAGATTCTGATTCTTACTTTTAAGAGCTGTCAGACCTAATGTGTGTTAGTACCGCGGTGTTAAGATGGGAATTGAGGTTATCTTATTTTTTACATCCATTAGCTTTATGCTAATGTAAAGAAGGAATAAGAACCCATAGAAGAGAAGTATTACAATTTGGTCCCCTAAGAGAGTTAGTGAAATGTGTTAGTGAAATGACTGTGGAAAGCTATGATGCTACAAACTTTTGAAGTTTTTTTTTAATGTTTTTATTAGTTCTTGGAGATTTTCATACAATCTGTTTTGATTCTATTCACCCCTACTCCTCAGTCCTCTCAGATCCACCACCATTCCCCATACCCCAGCTTCATGTCTCATGTCTCATGACCCATTGAGTCCAATTTGCTCTGTCCATTTACTTCTGGATATAAGGCCATGTATTAAAGCAGCATCAGCCTACCAGGAACTATACCATTCAAGAAAACCCTCTCCCTCCGATGAGAGCTATCAGTTATCTATAGCACCTCAGTTAGGAATGGGGTCTGGTGATCCCCCTCCTCTTCCCTGCTAGAATGCTGACTGGCTTTTGTCTTGTGCAGGCATCCCTATCTGCTATGAGTTCATGAGTACAGTGGGCTTGTCAAATCCGAAAGGACAGCCCTCACCAACCTCCAGCCTTTAAGGTCTTTCTTTTCATTCTTCCTCAGTGGTCTGAGCCTTAGAGAGGGCTACTGCAATCTTTTAGAAAGCATCAGCCATTAAGGTTTTGATTTCCATTCTTGCTTCATGAATGCATTTCAAGATCCATCTTGCTTTACGTACAGATCCTATAAAATTTCCATCATGTTTAGTTAAATCAACATAACAGTGATTATTTCAGCGATGACTAGGTTACAGAACAGAGTTTTAGAGGATTAGAAACAAAAAGAATGATCCTACATGATAAAAGATAAAGTCAAATGTATCTACAGCCACACTATCCTGAAGACAGTCTTGTCTTATCTCAGGAGTTAAACAGAGATGTACAGCCCTTGCTAGTACTTCGATGAGCAATACAACAAAGTGAAGGATATTTACTAATCTGATCTCATGTTCTTTGGGCTTATTTTTAGGCAAAAGGATTCTTGTGGAAGATGGAGCTGTGTCCATTTTCCAGAATGTGTATCCGAGCCCATCAGTGGAACCTGACCTGACAGTGCTGTATGGGAATGCCCGAAGAGGACCCACATTTCTGCCTGAACCTGCCATCCTCCTAAAACCATGGTTGTCTCAGGAGTGTTGACTGCTCCGGCAGTGTTGATGGCACCCCATACTGGGACATCCAACACGACATTTGTAGTCTATGAAAACTCCCATTTGAATATTACGGCCCCTCTACCGTTTCAGCATCCTAGCACTGGTCCACTGCTTAGATACAGCCTGGAAACCATGACTAGCACTGGATTTAGTTCCTTGGCAGTGAACAGCACAGCTGTGACCCCAACACCAGCAGTTTTTAAGAGCCTAAACTTAGCTCTCCAGATTATCCTTTCAACCATAATGATATTTATTCTGTTTGTATCTTTCCTTGGAAACTTGGTTGTTTGCCTCATGGTTTACCAAAAAGCTGCCATGCGTTCTGCAATTAACATCCTTCTTGCCAGCCTGGCTTTTGCAGACATGCTGCTTGCAGTGCTGAACATGCCCTTTGCCCTGGTAACTATTCTTACTACCAGATGGATATTTGGGAAATTCTTCTGCCGGTTGTCTGCTATGTTTTTCTGGTTGTTTGTGATAGAGGGAGTGGCCATTCTGCTCATTATTAGTATCGATAGGTTCCTGATTATCGTTCAGAGGCAAGATAAGCTAAATCCATACAGGGCTAAGGTCCTCATTGCAGTCTCCTGGGCAACTGCTTTTTCTGTGGCCTTTCCTTTGGCTGTGGGAAACCCTGATCTGCAGATACCTTCCAGAGCCCCCCAGTGTGTGTTTGGGTACACAACCAATTCTGGATACCAGGCTTATGTGATTTTGATTTCACTCATTTCCTTCTTTATACCTTTCCTGGTGATATTATATTCTTTTATGGGCATCCTCAACACCCTTCGGCACAACGCCCTGAGGATTCATAGCTACCCCGAAGGGATATGCCTCAGCCAGGCCAGCAAACTTGGTCTCATGAGTCTACAGAGACCCTTCCAAATGAGCATCGACATGGGCTTTAAAACACGTGCCTTCACCACCATTTTGATCCTCTTTGCCGTTTTCATTGTCTGCTGGGCCCCATTCACCACCTACAGCCTCGTGGCTACCTTCAGTAAGCACTTCTACTATCAACACAACTTCTTCGAGATTAGCACCTGGCTACTGTGGCTCTGCTACCTCAAGTCTGCATTGAACCCACTGATATACTACTGGAGGATTAAGAAGTTCCATGATGCCTGCTTGGACATGATGCCCAAGTCCTTCAAGTTCTTGCCACGGCTCCCTGGTCACACAAGGCGACGGATTCGCCCTAGTGCCGTCTACGTGTGTGGGGAACATCGGACGGTGTTGTGAATACCCGAACTCTTGAGACATATCGAGTGACTATGGTTCTTGATTGAATGGGATGTTTTTCATATGGCTTCTAAAGTTGTATTGCTTTTTATAGAGTGTGTGCATGTGTGGGGGCGTGTAAAAGGAATGGTTAATACTTTGATCCTGAAAGCAAGGGTATACTGTAAGAAAGTGATCATATATGTTTACCTCTAGGTTAAGAAAATTTTAGAGTGTGTGTGTCTGGAGTGGATTTTGTTAGTTCAGTCGACTGGTTTTATTTTTGTAGCATGAATCAGGATTGTGCTTCATTGAACCTGCAGTTAACTTGAATTGTAGGAGGGTTTTATGCTGCTGAGGTAAGCTTGGTTGAGTTGATCAGTTCCTTTTCCCCTTTACAACCCACTGCTGCTCATTGCTGTCATATCGGAGTCAAATCCCTCTGCCTCTCATTGGTAGATAGTTTTATTTAAAAACAAAACCCAAGGAGGTTAGTGGCATTTTAAAGGTTATTACAGTTTACATTGGAGCACTTTAAGAGACAATGTACAGATTCATTCGGTTGTATTTCTTAGAATCGTTTTTTACTACATGACATGTTGTGCGGTGGGAGATACGTGCTTATGATGTCTAGGTAGACAACTTTTATTAAAATGTTTTAGCTGCATGGACAATGTTAAAGGGACCATGAGCACATCGGGATGTTTCTAAGCACAGTGGTGAGTTTTCAGAGTACCTGGGAAACACTGAGGAGGTACAGCACCATGGTGAACTTCAGGGAGGAGCAGAATGAGTCGGTGGCTGGTCCAGCCTGTGGCCATCCTGCTGATTCAGACTTCATAACCAATTCTGAGTGGAGGGACCACACTCTGCAGTGGTACGGTATGCAAGGCAGTGTGCAGTTCTATCTTCGTGGCTTTTTTTTTGTGAGGTAGGCATCATTTACTTCCTTTTTAAGGGTGAAGAAAGCCAAGTTTCAGAGGGACAACAGTCCTGCCCACGGATTTTGGAAGAGCTGGGCTCCAGACATCTGAGATGCAAACACAGCTCTGCTACTGTGCCACCTAGACTCCTCACTCTTCTTGACCCTGCTCCATAGTCGAGGGGAACCTCATATTCTCTTTTTTGCTCGCTCTCTCTCTCTCTCTCCCTTCTTCCCTCCCTCTCCCTCTCCCTCTCCCTCTCCCTCTCCCTCTCCCTCTCCTGTCTTCTCCTTTCTAAGACTAAGAGAGCATTGCAATGAAGCTCAAGTAGGCCTTGAAGTTGCTATATGTCTGAGAATGACCTGGAGTTTCTAAAAGAAACAAACAGCAGACCCAGCCTTTCAGATGCAACTCAAAATTCTGGTGATGAATACGAACTTGAATCTATAAAGCAAGTGACTGATAGTTACTGAGTGCAATCTAGCTGCTCAGTAATAGGGCCTTTTGACTCTGTACTTGCCTTAGCAGAGCTAAAGTGAACAAACTCAGGTAAGTCTTCCACAGAGAAGAGAAGATAAACCCTGGTCTGAGCTTAGATTAACTTTAATAGGTCAGGCTTTGGATTCCTCATTCTTTTTTTCTTGAGTTGTCTGCCTGTCCTGGTGCATCCAGAACCTTGGTCAGCTTCTCTGTTACCAGCGGTACAGATAGAACAGCCAGCAGGGATGGAACTGCAGACTGAAGCCAAAAGGACTGAAAGCTTGGCCTTCTGTCTTGTGTCCTGGGCTAAGGCAGTATCTTAACTAAGATGTATAGCACCTTTTCAGAATTTTACTGCTTTCTGAGCCATTGGGAAAAACAAGCCTGTGTTTCTTCAATTACAAAAAATGCAAGTTTGCAAGAATTGCTAAGGTTTTACCCAACCCTGAGGGTTTTTGTCACCCCCTCCATTCTCCCCCTCCCCATGCAGGTATAATTGGAAGAGCCCAGCCAATGGCATAACTATTGTCTGGTCTCCAGTATTACTTTACATTTGCTTTGTTAGCTCTTTTCTTAAAATGGGTGTCTGAAGCTCTCTGGCATCATGATCAGGAATTGGGATGTTGGAAATTTGTTTACAGCACAAAACACCTGGGAAATCCTGCTGTTGAGGCAATTGCAATGGTGTTGTAATTTACCGGCTGCTTAAATAGCTTTAGGGACAGTGCTATTTGCCACATTATGTTGAGGCCACTGCATATGCTAGCCACCTACCTCTTTAATTTCTAATTTATATTTATCAAAGGTAACTATTTCTTTGTCCATTGGGATCACATAGGACTGTAGTAGATATGAGCAGCACATTGAAATGCATTTTGTTTTCCATTGCCAATATAAACTGGATTTTAGGCAGATATTAATACAGGTGTTAAAAGTTCGACTTTCAGGAAAGACAGCGCTGTGAATATTGATGCATACTGGTACCTTTTGAGATTTCTTTTGTGACTGTAGTTGAACTGGGTTTTGCATTCTGCATTCTTGCTTCTGTGCAGTTGAAGGTACTCTTTTCTGGTCCATAGGCAGCTATACTTGCTGAGTGCTCTGGGGAGACTGCAGAGCTAACATGAGCAACCATGGAAAAGGAGACATAATAGCTCTCTACACTGGATAATCTGGTCAGAGTACAGTTTACAGATCACTTTAAATATCTTAATTATATATACATTTTGAAAGTTTTAGGAAAAACACTATGGTGCAACGTTAAGGAATTTAGGTATAAAATTGCATGTTGCCTATTATTCCATGTTTTCTTGATGGGGAAAATACCACTACAAACCACCGTTGACTGACATAATCAGAAATGACTTATTTTTCCTCCTATCTAATATGATGCATGAAAGAGATAAGGAAATATTTCTTGTTAAAAAAAAACAAAAAAAAAAGAGTAAAGATAAATTTCAAATAGTTTGCAGTAGTGATATTTAAATTTAATACGTGTTTGAATATCCTCAGGAAGGCAAACAATACAGATTCCTGGGCCCCCTGGCTCAATGGTTGGATGGGGGAATGTTCATTTTCTTTCTGTTGAGTATTTTGCCTGAATCTGGTTCAGATGGTCCCCAGAGCATAGTTAAAGAAACACTCCTGTAGAAAATAAAAATATCATTTAAATATTGTCTGTTTTCTCTTAAAGTGGTTGTGCGTTGGGAGCCAATGGTGATACACGATGAAAGGAAATCTACATGGTGTGTGCCTGTCGGGTTGCCTTGGGTCCTGGCATGAATTTGGCCAGCACCAATTTTACTTTCTTTCCCTGGTGAAGTCTGATGAACCATGTGGTTTCACTGTAGGGGTCAACCAGTGACTCACAGTTGTAAGTCATGACTTCCAGAAGGCTAATTAGTATAGTCTTTCTTTCCTGCAGATGTCTCTATAGGGCATCTTTTTATTATATGTAATTTCCTGGAGAGAGTGAGGGAAATGTAAAGGCTCATCTGATTCCTAGTTCTCTGCTCAGACCAGTTGTTCAGCTGAAGCATGAAATAAAATAAAATAACCTTTAAATCTTTGTACTTTTGTTGGTGACAAAGATATTTAATTTCTTCGATCTTTGCTTTGTTTACATGAGAATGTGTAAATATAGATCACAAACGTTTCCACATGCTTGCCATTTTATCCTATCATGATTTTTATTTGACTTTAAATTACTACTAGATTCAAATTTATTTCCATAATCATAATTTTGATGAACTTATCTTCAACTTCATTGAAGACACAACTTTTATAATAATAAAAATATCAAAGCACATGTTTGTTATCGCAAATAAATGTTAATACATTTCTTAGCTATCTATAGGTACCTGTCATTTGTAATTAAAATTAATTTATTTTAAAATGGCACCAAGCCTTTAAATGAATGAAAAGCTTTTAATTGGGGGTTGTAACATTTAAATCTCGAAAGTACATTTATTTGTTAATATTCTTATTACAACCAAGAAAAGAGCTACCAATAAAAAGTGAATAAATGTTTACTATTTCTAAAGTGAAGTTGTTGTTGTTTTTTTTCTTTAAAGACTTCATTTCATCCTAGAAACTTGTGTTTTGAATAATGGAATCAAATTCTGCTCCCTTTGGGCTCTCGGTTTTAAATTAGCTGTCCAGTCTGTTTGCATGTGACTGTGTTTTAAAAGTTCTTGGAGTAGCTCTGGCTGAAATGAAATTCGACAGAAGATGATGAGTGTTAAGAAACAGTCAAGAAATTCTGTCTAGGAGAGTTTTGAGGATGTACTGCTGAGTCATTTAAAATTATTAGCATTTGTGAAGCAGAGGCCTGGCTGTGTGGATGAGATGAGGCATGCTGCAACTCCAGTCCCAGCAGTGTCTTTAGATAAATACAGGGAGTATTTATCTCAATACCAGAGTCGTGGCTCTGTGCCCATTAGATGTGAGGACCTGATTTCTTGTCTTTCATGTGCAGCTGAATCTCTTTCTTTATTAAACTTACAAAGAAAGGTTACACTGAATATATACTCATTGTTTTCTTCTGAAACAAGCTAAGGACAGTTTAGCAAAATAGAATACCATGTTGCATTTGAAGCTACTCGTCTCTGAAAATAATGGATCCATCTATATTAGGGCCAGCGCACAGCAGTTTCTACCTTAAAACGTAAAAATGTTAGCAGCTGGCTTTACTGTAGAGTGAAAACAAGTGCCATGGCTGTGTGGAATCATATCTAACCAGAAAGAGAGCTCTGGTAAGAGGTTATGACATTTGAAAACATTAGTTAACGCAGTTGTAGGGCTGGCTCTGCAGAACCATGTGGCAGAATGGACAGACAGACTGATTCAAACGGGAGGTGTCCATAGCTGGAATTTCTTCTCTGGAGAACACTTTGCTCTGGCTTTTAAGGATTTTAATTAACTCAGAGGGATCTACCTGCTCCTCATCTCCATTGCTAGGATGACAAGAACATATGACATTAAGTTTGGGCCCTCCTCCCCTCCTTCTTCCTCCTCTCCTTCTTCCTCCCCTCCTTCCTCCTCCCTTCCTTCCTCCTTCTCCTTCCTCCTCCTCTCTTCCTTTTTCCTTCCTTCTCCCTCCTCCCCCTCCTCCCCCCCCCCCTCCTCCTCCTCCTCCTCCTCCTCCTCCCCCTCCTCCTCCTCTATGTGAGTTCTGGGAATCAAATTCAGGTTTTTACTCTTTTGAGGCAAACACTTTGCCAACCTACCTATTTCCCTAGCCCTAATAGATTCATTTCTGTTAGTATAGTGGACAGCAGTGAAATTTTGAGTTACTTATGATTTTAATATGTTTATCACACAAGCCTAACAGCTAAGAAAAAGGATGTGTTTAGAGAGAATCAAATGAACCAGCGTGGTGAGGCAAGGAATTGCTTCTTAGTAGTTGGACCGGCAATATGGTCTGAGCCTGGACTTCCTGAGATCCTAGAGCTGACTCTACCCTCCAGCTGTTCTGGAATTCATTGCTATCACCTTTGTTCCCTTGACTGGATCCTCTTTGGGAAGTTAGTTGTTGGTAGACATTTCTTTCTGCTTTGATATTTCTCTGGGCTGTTCTTATTAGCATAGCATCTATGAATGATACAGAAAACATTTTTTCCATGACAGGGAGAAAGATGGATTTTTCTTGTGGAGCTTCAGCTAAAGTATAGTCTCAAAAGCTGTGATTATCTTAAATTGTAAGAAACCACAATATTTTAGGTTACTCTGTGTGAAGACTACTATTGCTGAGCAATAAATAGGTTCTATGTAATCTCGAGACTAATGGCTTCTCACAAAAACATTGTAAAACCAAATGGAGGCAGAAAAATGAAGTACAGAAGTGTAACTTCTCAGAGGTATAATGATAGCAACAAATGACCTCTCAGGCATTTCTCTGCATTCCTTCCCCTTGGCTTCACAATTTCCTGGATGCTACTATTCCTAGGGTCAGAAGTGCTGTGCTTGTTCACTGTTTCTGTTTTTTATCATGGCTGCTCACACCGAGTAGTATCCCAAAAAGTATGGAAAATGAACCTTCTGATAACAGTCTTGGCAAAATCATAGGCTGTAAGCCACAAGAGCTGAGTCAGGGCTCAGGTCTTAAGTCTTGCAGTCCAATGACATACTTACTCCACTAATTTCTTCCTTAATGGGAAGAAGTAATTCTGTTTATTAGTTTTATTTTAATTTTTCCCTCTGATGTGTCAAATAAGGTGAGGAATGAGTGCACCAGGGGAGATGGTTGATAACTTTATTTTCTGGACCTGAAAACCTGATGAATGGTCTACAAGTGTTTGACTCTGTGATTTCTAGTGCACAGCACGGAGGAATCCGTCTGCCTCATTCCTTTAAGGCTAGTCTGTGACTTTGTCTTGTGGTCTTGATTAAATGTGTAGCACCTTTGCTCTTCAAAGGACATAGAGAGGACGTGACTCATGATGCTTACTCTGAGGGACTGTGTATGCTGGGCACTGTGTTCCTCTGTTCTGTGTGGTCTGTCTTTGTAAATGAATGATGCTGGTGATATGGACAGATGTGTACTATGTGAAGCTATCGTATCTTAAAAATGTGTCTGGGAAAACAGTCTATTGATGGTTTTTGACATCTATATGTCAAATACCATTTTTTAACACTTCCCACAATTCTGCAGATTTGAAATCACTTGCACCACAGATTTGGCAGGACTCTACACATTTCTTTTCAGCTGTTCTTCCTGATTGGAGCTATTAATAGCTTTAGGGAAAAGGATAATTATCTCAAAGTAGGAGCTAAAGATAAAAAGCTGCTTGAGCTTTCAAAGGAACATTTAATAGTTGTTATTATGTAACATTTATTAATATGCTCACTATGCTCGTTGTCTCTTTGCCAGGAAGACACTGGGAATAAAGAGTAAATCCCAGACGTGACACATGGATGAATAGACACAAAGGTACATTAGCATCCCATCAGAACAGTAAGCTGCCTTAGTTTTAAAAAAAAGTTTAGAAAAAGAAAAGAAGACAGCCAAATCAGACTGGAGTCTCGCAGATGTATAAAGAACTTACACACACCAACCTATCTGTAAAACAAAGATGGCTGATCCCTTAAAAGCAGAGTTAGAGGAAACTCATGGGGTGGACACAGAGGTCATGCTCTACTTTTTAAAATCAGCTCAGAAATTTGTTTGACCAAGATGTCTACTGTCTCTTTTCCACAAATAAACAAGTACTAAAGGATTTAAATTTAATAAATAAATTTAATACATTTATTTACTTAAAAATAAATTTAATAAATAAACTTAAATTTAATAAATAAACAAGCAATACTGGCTCAAGCAAAGTAAAGTAGTAGTTACATTTGTCAGTTCCTGGCTAAGGCTGTTCCTGCACTTTAAAACCACAGAACATCCACACCAAGTCACATCAAGGCAGCCATCATTATTTTGATGTCTGATAGGTGATGCAGATACTATACTACCCTATACCAATAATCAGATATCAGACAATCAGGGACATTACCTATGCCCCAATCTTGCTAAATTTGTTCAAATTTGCTAATCCAGAGGTCTCTTTTCATGTCTCAAAGTGATTCCTTCCTAAGGAAGACATCATCAAATTTTTACCCCACAATAACTCTCCTATGTTGTGACCGACCCTGGTGATTCCTTGTGTAGCTGCCTGTAATTTGACATACAGTTGTCAGTAGAATAAAGTGTCTTCAACACCAGTCATCTTCTAGTCTGTAGTATAACCAAAAACTCTGTAGAAACACAGCTCTAGGCTAAGGAGAAAGAAAAGGATGCCAAGGACTGATTTGTAAGACAGGCATGGAGACCTCAAGAAATTAGTAATGTAGGTAGCTGGTTGTTGGAGGTGAGGATTGACAATGTCTGGACTTGTACGTTTTCTTTATGCCTTTTGAACTCCATCCCTTGTCACTCAAGGAAGGGAGATCTTTGCTGCCCTATCTACCTAATTGATTGGACTGTCTCTATGCTCAGCAACCCAATCCACTTGTGGGCCTTCTGGCTTAAACCTCCTTACCCACTTCTCTGTTTTCAGTGGCTTCCTCTGTTCCCCTTGATGTTGGGACTTGCTTCTCTAACAGTTCTTTTCTTTTCTTTTCTGTCTTTCTTTCTTTCCTTCCTTCCTTCCTTTCTTCCTTCCTTTCTTTCTTTCTTTCACCAATACCATTACAATTGTCTCTACTTGTGTATTCTCAACTTACTTTTTTGAGACAGAGTTTCTCAACGAACTTGGAGCTCACTGAGTTAACTAGACAATAATCCTCTTGTCTTCCTCTCCCTAGTGCCTAGCTTTCATGAGGTCCCAAACCTAATCTCAAGTCTTCATGTTTGAACAGGAAACACATTACCAATTGGCTCATCTCTCCAGTCTCCAAAGTGTTTTTGAAACCAAGAATGCACACTTATGATACCTATTCCTCAACTTAATTCAGTCATGTTCTAGTCCATTTGCCTTCTAACGGTTAGCAATGATGTCTGTTGTAGCAATTTAAAAGATGGTTGAGAAGGATGGTGAGCCTCTGTGGGGAGCCGCCCGAGTCGCACCCACATTCGCCATTACAAGATGGCGCCTACATCCGGCCGAGGACAAGTTGTAAACAGGCTAGTGCGCATGCACCTGGTAATTTTCCACCTCAGAGTCTCAGCCTCTCTCGTGGCATCATCTGGCCTGATGTGCTGGGAGCCAATGGGGAAGCTCCACGTCCCAGGCGAGCGCTGTGGCCTATATAAGGGACGGGTGTTCTGTTGTTCGGGGTCTCCACTCTTGGCAAGCTTATGCTCTCCCTCTCAAGATGCATTAAAGCTTAACTGCAGAAGGATCCTTTGTGTGCCGCGTCGTTCTTGCTGGCGAGACGGTAGCGCGGGACAAGCCTCTTTGTATTGTCCCCATGTAAATGTCAATGTGCTAATAAGCAGCAAGTATGTGAAAGAGTGTGTAAAACACCTGGGAGGTGTTTACAGACCATACCTAGAAGTTACATTTGTGACTAACATCCATATTATGTGGATAGAATTTGGCAATGTAGATGTATTTTCCTGAAATGGAGACTAATAACCTTGTGGCTTTGTGTCCCTGTTTCCTGATGAAATTCTTCTTCCTAACAAGGCCCTTCTTACTTTGATATCCTTGTGAAAAAGAAATGAGTGCTGATTAAATCAGTGTTTGTTTGGTCAAAACCAGGAGTTCTGGCCATTTTCTCAAGAGGAGAAAAATTTCACCTGGGACAATGGGCTTCCTTTCATCTCTGTGCACTAGCAACTCAGAAGAGCTATTGAATGTGCAGTCTGGTCCTTCGTGTGTGTGTGTGTGTGTGTGTGTGTATGTGTGTGTAGATGTTGTGCAGTTGCTTGTCAGTACATCCTGTGTGGAGACCAGAGGTCAATGTTGTTGTCTATTGCCTTTCACATTATTATTATTATTATTATTATTGTTGTTGTTGTTGTTGTTATTTTGAGACTTCTTTTCTCACTGAACCTGGGGCTCACAGTGTCAGCTAGACTTGCTTGCTAGCAAGGCCTATCTATCTTCTTTTCAATCACCCAGCACTAGATTTCAGGTCTATACCTTCATGCCTGGCATGCCTCCATGCCTGGCTTTCATGTAAGTGTTGGGGATCTGAATTCAGATTTTCATGTTTATGCAGTAAACACTTCAGGCACAGAGTGATCTCTTCAGCCCACTCTTCAAATACTATCTGTTATTGAATCTGTATTCCAGACTGTAAAATATATAGGTGAATCTAAATGAGTGACAGTCATATCATGGCTGAGTAGTAGGACAAATCAACCAGCTTTTACTCAGGACCAGCCAAATTCTTCGTCTGGCACAGTGTTGATCTCCTTTCTCCCTACTGTACCAGAACTCATGATAAAGCAGCTTCAGGAAAGAAGGTTCTGATGTGCTTGCTCACTGTTCAGGGGATACAACCTACTACAGGTGTCTGGATGCTAAGGTGCTGGAACAGCCTACAGCAGGAACATGAATAAATTGATATATTGAGGTGCCAGGCAGGAAGCAGAGGAGTTGAGCTTGAGCTAGGATCAGGCAATAACCAAGAATACCCAGCTCCCCGAGCAAAACACTTCCTTTGGTAAGACATTTGTCAAGGTTCAACAAAGTCCTCAAAACAGTGTTAGCAACATGAACCAGTGACTCAAAACAACTAAGCATCCAGGAGGAATTCTGGAACTACTTCAGACCCTATTAGACCATTCTGTCCTGGCAAGGAATGTTCTGTTACCACCTGCCCTGTGTTCTGAGCATTGGCTCATGTGTGGTTGTGTCTTCAAGTCTGGTTGCAAGAGAAGGTTGTGTTTCAGGGTAAAGAGAGTCAGGATATCAAATACATCAAGGCTTTCTGGATACATTTATGGTCTATCTGATGTATAACTCTAGCTCACAAAAACAATTGTGTGTGCCTAGAGTGCCAACTAGCAAGCTAGCAACACACTCTCCTGGGGGGTGGGGGTGGAGATAAGCGATATAAGTGGAAGAAACAGGCTGCCATACGAAAGTGCAAGAGGCGGAGCCATTACATTTACAGTGCAAGGAACTTACCAACTTTGAAAACTTTGCTCTCCATCTGTTCATGATGCCTCTCAATGACTTTGCAATGTGGGTACAAACTTTTTTTGTTTTGTTTTGTTTTCCTTCTGTCTTCTTGCTCTTTACTTTCTCCTTTCCCACTTCCTCTTCTGTGTATTCTGTCTAGGTGCTTGCAAGACTAAGAAGAGCTAAATACGACCCTAAAACCTGGTCATTGTAGACAACCCTGCCCTCTTCTCCCTGGTATGTGGAAGCCAGCTACTGACCTGGACCGACTTTGTTCAAATCTGAATAAATATTTCTAATCACCTCTGATCTATGGAGACAGGTGGAAATTATGATTCATGATGTCTGAATGGAGGGTCATATGGAACTGATCATGTAGGTCAACTGAAAACAGGCATCCCATGTAAAAGAACACTGCTCCTATCTCTTGGCCCTTGTGTTAGTGATGAGTCATGGAGGATATTTTCTCACCTGGTGACTTCATTTCTTAATTATTACATTTATATATTCACTTTACTCCCACAAACAAATGCCTAGTTCTAAATTCCTACTGTAGCTTTTGGCCTTATCCAAATTATGCCTGTGCTATCCTTGCTGTGGGCTTCTCAAGGACATCTTATACCTGAATCAATACTTCCCCACAGTCCTATAGAACATTCTCACTTTAATCAGTAGTTCCTGCAAAGGCTTCTAGATCCACAGGAAATGTGGCTAGCCAGAAGAAACCATCTAAGTGATTGGGCTCAGTGAATGTCCCCCAAGTTGTGTATCATCCTATTCTGTCTGTCTTTCTACCTCTCTCATATATTTGTAATCATAATATTTATTAATTAATTTATTAATATAATAATTATAATCTGTATAATTTAGAATCATAACATCGAAATTCCTTGGCTGACCCCTGCTGTGCCTCTCGAATGCTCTTTCTTGTCTGTTGTGGTTCATGGCAGGTTTCACATGGGTCTTAGGAAGAAAGAGAGTTTCATTTCTTAGCAGGTTTACTTTTAAGTTAATAAAGTTTCAGGATCATGGGCCGTGATTTAGAGCCCAGAGCAAATTCCTGAGCAAGGGTTCCGATCCACAGTTCTTTGAGGCTCAAGGGCTCGGAAGAAAAAGGCAGGCATTAAGTTAAGAAAAATCTTTGAATTGTCAAACGGGGCCTTAGGATTTCAGTCTCTTAACAGCTGGCCCTGCCTCAGACATTGACTCATGTATTTGGACCTTGTAATGGTTTTAATACAAAGTGTGTCCCACTGGCTCATGTCATAAACGTTTGGTTTCCAGATGGTGCACTATTTTGGGAGGCCCTGAAAGCCTTAGGAGGTAGGATCTAGCAGGAGTAAGTAGGTCTGTTCGGGTGCAGGTATTTTGTCCCTGGCACTTCCAGCCTTTCTTTTTTCGGCCTACCATGCGACTTTCCTCCACATGCTGGTGCCAGAGTGACATTGTGTCTAAGGACCTGGAACCACCCAATCAGTACTCAATCCTGTGACATAATTATGTCAAGTCACTGTGATGAGAACACTCCTGGATAGAGCCCTCAACCATCAACTAAATGGCTTCTGAGGAGTTGAATCAACCCCAATCTACGGCTGGAGTCTTCAGTCAGGCCAGTTGGTTATTCTCCTTGTGTGTTTGGGCATATATAACAGACTGAAAAGGAGAAAACACCCCACTTTCATTTCTGGTAAGGTTCCTTCTGCCCTCTCAGCCATGCATCTTCTTTGACAGCATGTCTGCCACTTTCCCACTCACTAATTGAGTTTTACCTCAGGTTGAAGGCTACAGTCAGACATGATCTCCAGTCCTACAGCCATAATTGCCCTTCCTATTTGTTTTGAGATGGGCTAGTGTTGGGCTTGGTGAATCTTTGGTTGAAACCACTTTGTTTCCTTTCCAGCTTCCGTGTCCTGATCCCAAGTTTTCCCTCTACCTAGAGGGGTCTTCAGTTTTCACGGATCCATCTTTTTCCTGTGTTTGCATGCCTTCCTCTTTTTATCAGAATTTCATTTCACAGCCAGGGCTTGATGGATGTGAAACTAATGAAGCTTATTAGTTCCTGGATTAGTTCCTGGATTAGCTTATTTAAATCCCTGGATTTTCTCACTCTTTCTGGAAGCACAGTCTCTTTTCTCTGTGCTTGGAACCTGTTTCTTTTGTGCCTAGGAGCATGCAGACATTGGGACATCCAAATTGAATTGGGAACATTGTTAATTTAGTTTAATGACATTCATATGTTATTAAGTTACAGCTAACAAGCTTAGCGTAGGAATGGGTCCAGAACATTCTCGTTAGTCATTAGACAAACTCACTCAACCTTGTGTCATGAAGTTACTGTGAGGGCAGAAATGGAAACACAGTGATTAAAGAGTTTGGAGCTATAAACCAATAGGTGGGAATTTGTTTCAGATTTAATGTGAAAAATCGTAAGTAGAGCATTTCAATTCTCATTGAGGTCTAATGAACTTGGAATGTTTTGCTCTGGAACATACTCAACAATAATAAATTCAGCTTATGTTTGTGTTTCTTCTGAATAAGAATAAAGGGAACTAGAGCTTATCTAAATTATGTTTGCAGTATCTGTCTCTGCAGGTGACGTCTAAAATTTCACACCATTAATGTTAAATAAAATTTGGCCAATCATATTCAAAGAATGACTGAATTAATCTGTGTTATGTTTAATAGAAAGTTAGATCATTTTTATCAACCAAACAGCAAATACATCCAATATATATACAAAAAGTATTACAAAGCTGTCAGGTATTGCTTAATATATTAAATTTTAATGTTTACTTTTTAGATTGAGTGATGGGATTTGCATAACAATTTATTGTGATGTTTCCTTTCCCAAACAATATTAATTCTGGACCTTATCCTAATTTTTAACACCTTGATATTTTTCTTAAAGATTATTCTCTTAAAAAAGATTATTCTTCTTTTCCAACTCTACATGCTTCATTTTGTCACAAAACCTGGATTCTTGGCTGTGTTCAGTAAACGTGTGCGCGCGCGTGCGCGCGTGTGCATGCATTTGTTTACATATTTATTATCCAATGACTGACTACTTTTCTCCTACCGTCCAGTGCCAGATTTCTGGAAATAAAATTTTGGTTTTCTATGTATACTTTTCAGATATTTCTCAACTCTTACATATCTGAATTCAACTTCACTTCTAAACTAAACCTTCTAAAATAGTGACTGTCAGCTATTTTGAGAGTTGCTAATTGCAGCAGATACTGTCAGCTCTTCATTTGACTCATCTTCAGCATGTGCTAATGTCTCCTTTCTCTTCATAGGTTCAGGCCCTGTTCTGTCTTTGAGGTCACTAATTCCTCTTCAATATTTATCAATCTCCTTGGGTGACTTTTTACTTGTCTCTGGTGACTTATCTTTGGTATAGATCTTAAACCTCGATAAAGGTACAACAAATAACCACTAACTTGGGGGCTTAAAATAAAACAACTTTTTAAAATATTTATTTTTAGTTGTTATGTGTGTGTGTGTGTGTGTAAGAATGTATGCTTCATGTGTCCAAGGAGGCCACAAGAGGGTACACGATCCTCTGAAGCTGAAGTTGTAGGTGGTTTTAAGCCATCTAATGTAAGTGTTAGGAACTGAACTCAGGTCCTTTGGAAGAGCAAAAGTGCTTTTAACAGTTGGGCCATCTCCCCAGATCCCAAGACAATTTTTATGTGACAGTTTTGAGTGGTAGAAGTTTGAAATGAGTCTCACTGGATGAAAATAAAGGTGTTGGCAGGCAGAGCTTCATTTTTTTCTTCCAGAGATTGTAAGAGAAACCTCTTCCCTTGTGTTCCAGCTTCTAGAGGCCAAGATGGTCCTTGGCTCCTGTCTCCATCTTCAAAGCCAGCAGTGTAGCATCCCACTACTCTGCTGTTCTCTTTGCTTTTGAAAATCCCTAGCTCTAATTTGAAATTACCACTATGGGTACTACAGCATTCCTTTCCAACTTCTAAGCCTCAAGGTGCTAACATCCACAGAGACTCTTTCTACAATATACAATTACCATATGCTCAGATCTTAGAAGGAGGCCACAGATATGGTTAAGGGGCTATTATTCTCACCGTGGACAGTGTTGCTTCTCTTGCTCTTTATTCTGTGGTCATAGTTTAGCATTTATTTCAGTCTTTAGTCTTAACTCTCAAAGACATGCTGATAAACAAACCTTTGTATATATACATACACAATTGTAGTTCAGAACACCATGACTTACTATATTTTCATTTGGATTACATTAAAAAACTAAATCATTCATCATTTTTACTATTAATATACACTCAGCTCCCACATTAATGCAATCCTCCTGTTTGCATTTAGTTCCCATTTCAATTTGAGTGTTGTCCTTGTTAGCTTTTTGTTGTTGTTGTTGCTCTTCCAACTTGGCACAGCAAGGGTAATTTGTGAAGAGGACACTGCAATTGAGACAATGCCTCCACCAGTTTGGCCTCTCAGCAAGCCTGTGGGACATTTTCTTGATTAATGACTAATGTAGGACTCCCTAGCCCGTTGTGGGTGGTGCTACCTCTGAGCTGTGTATAAGAAAGCAGACTAAGGAAGCCATGAAAAGCAAGCCAGGAAGCAGAATTCCTCCATGTCCTGTTTTAGTTCCTGCTGCCGTCAGGTTCCTGCCCTGCTTAGGTAAGTTCCTGCCCTGACTTCCCTCAGTAATGAATGTGTGTGAAGTAAATCCTTTCCTGCCCATATCGCCTTTAGTCATGGTGTTTTATCACAGCGATAGAAAGCCTAAGACAAATTTGTGCTGAGTTTACAGACAGGACCGTGTTATGGGAGCATTGTAGACCTGATTTGAACTTCTGTTGAGTGCTCAGAGCTCACTGGGTGCTTGGAGTGAGTTCAGTGGGTTCTTGGAAGACACAAATGTGAAGAGCAGCGCAGGTCTGGCTTGCGAAGTTTCAGAGGGAAACGAAGACTCTACCTGGGTATTTCATGTGCCATTTTGTATTAAGACTCAGAAGTTCTAGTCAGCAGGGGGGAAGAGTCGGCTGTCATTAAGAAGACACTAGAACTATTTAAAATGAAATCTTTGCTTTACTAGGGCAATGGATACAGGTTATCTGAAGCTGAGAAGTTAATGATTAAGAAGAGGCCAGCATCATTGGGGTGAAATATTTTGAGAGTATTTCCTCAGGCTCAGCACACAGAAAGCTGTGGTCCGGAGGGGGCTAAGGTTGCATCTTATGCTGGCAGCTGAGTTCGGCTATGTGCAAAGGTCACCAGGTAATTCTGGTTTTGAAGGCATGCAAGGGTCATGGAGAACAACTGAGATTTGGCACTGTATGGCTGGGCCGGGGTCCGTGAAGAAAGACCTTAAGGGACACATTGGCAAGGGTTTGGCCTTAGTTTCAATGGCTACCCCGGCATATTGGGGGTACCAGTACTATAGGACAACCAAAGAGAGGAGCAGCTGTGCATTTAATCCCCCCTCCCCCTGAGCCGATGAAACAAGCTTTGTACTGTGAAGAGCAGAGCTGGAGAAATGTGGCTCCTTGGAGCACAAGATAGTAAGTCCCAGATCTCAGACATTGAGCTTCTCTCGCTGTTGGACTTTGATTCTGCTTAGATCTGATTGTAACTGAGCCCTGGTTCTTCCCTTTTGAAGTAAGAAACTGTTTAACCTATTTTTGATTTTACAAGAGTTAAGAGATTTTGCTTTTTAGAGTGAGACGTAGGAAAGAGATTTTTGAATTTTAAAAGAAACTTTGGATGTTTTAGAGAAACTTTGGATATTTTAGACTTCCTTTGAAATGTGAAAGAGACTTTGGATGTTTGAAAGAGATTGAGCTTTTAAAGTGTTTTAATTTCCAAAGACTGAAGATTTTAAAGTTTGGAATGTTTTGTATTGAGATATTGGTATTAATATAAGATCTTGGAGATGAACATCAGACAAAAGGTTCTGGTTTCATAGTAATGTATTTGTGAATGAAACTGACCAGGGATTAATTTTCCTGATTAATTTTCTGTCACAATAACACAAGCTAGAATCATTTGTGAAGAGGGAACCTCAGTAGAGAAAATGTCCCCACGTGATTGGCATGTGGGCAAGCTGATGGGATATTTTCTTCAGTGGTCTTAACTTGTCTAAGAAAGCAGGCTGAGCAAGCAATGAGGAGCAAGCCAGTAAGTACTGCTCCTCCATGGCCTCTGCTTCAAGCCTACAGGTTCCTGCCCTGCTTGAGTTCCTTTCCTGACTTCTTTCAGTGCTATATTGTCACCTGGCAGTGTAAGATGAAATAAACCCTTTCTCACTAAGTTGCTTTGGGTTCTGGTGTTTTATCATAGCAATGGAAAATCTTAACTATGACAAACATCCTTCACTTAATTTAGGATATAATTTAGAAACATAAGAAGCTGTGTTCCTTTCTTGTAATACTCTTTGTCCTGTTGGTTCTAGTTTTAATTTTTTCTCATTCTTTTCTCTTCATATTTAGTCGTTCATTTTATTTTCTTAATTTGGCTTCTGTAGGAGACTTTAGTCCTCCCATTTGTGATCTCCTCTTCACACCATTGGCTACACAATCTACGTCACAAAGGAACCTAAACTAACAGATGTGAGTATTTAACTAGGATAACCAATATAGTAAATATGTTAAATACACAGCATAAAATAGTTTGCATTTATTGGTAGAGTATACTATGCTTTGAATAAATATCCCTTAAAGAAATATTTATTAAAGGGTTGGTTCCTAGCCCAAAAAATTATTGAAAGGAGGTAACATTTAAGAGTTGGGACTATACAGTATCTTAGCAGTGGGAGAGTGCCCTCTAAGTGGACTGTGGGTTCTTGGTGTCTTCTTCTGTTCATTCCTGGGCCTAAGATAAACAGCTTTATTCTGCTATGTACTCTCAGCATGGTTTGCTGCTTCCCTACAGACCAAAAAGTAGCCGGAGCAAGCAGCCACAGACTGTACCCCATACGCTCTGATCAAGATAAATCTTTCCTCTTTTTAAATTGATTGTATCAGAGGTTTCATTAGAGTCACAGAAAGCTGACTAACAGCATGACAAAATCCTTTCCTCCTTTTTTCTCGTTTTCTGTTTTTATTTAAGGGAAGTAGAGTCTTTAAGAAGAAGGCAAGCTCCTGTGTACTGAGTAATCTGGTTCCTTTGTGCCTCTACTGCTCAGTGTTCATTAGTTCACTATGCCATGGCACCATGGTGTTCAGTGATCACATGCAAGGTCCTTCTGTTGCGCATGTGTTTGTCACATATATTATTAGTGTCTATATGTTTGTATTACTTAAATTCATATGTTGAAATATTAATGTTTAAAGTCATGAGACATGATTAAGTTACAAAAGCCTTATGAACTAATGATAAAATTTACTGCCATGATAAAAACAAATATGAAAGAACAAACAAATAACAACCCTTGCCTCCATAGCAGGTACAACATCTGCATCCATAGTCGTATCTGCATGGCAAGTGATCCAGTGGTGTGATCTGGGACTTCCCAGTTCTCACTACTACTCAAAGTCAGTTTTTGTTGTTTATAAACTACACTATTGATGGTATTTTTGCTATAGTTGATGTGTGTATAAAAAGATAAAGAGAGAAGGAATGTGTTTTGGTAGATGTGTAGTGAGGTATGGGGTGAGGGAGTTCCTTGACAGGCCCATGTTGAGGCATTTCTTCCCCCTGAGGGACCAGCCACATGGTGGTGTAGTATAGAATAGAGTCTACTCAGGGCATGGGGAGGGGAGTTAAGAGGGTAGTAGAGACAGAGAAAGAGAGGGGGGGGGAGTAGGGACAGGCCATGAGCAGGTGGAGGTGAATGGGGAGACAGGGGGTGTACTGGCTGGGTTTGTGTGCCAACTTGACACAGCTGGAGTTATCACAGAGAAAGGAGCCTCCCTTGAGGAAATGCCTCCATGAGATCCAGCTGTAAGGCATTTTCTCAATTAGTGATCAAGGGGTGAGGGCCCATTGTGGGTGGTGCCATCCCTGGGCTGGTAGTCCTGGGTTCTATAAGAGAACAAGCTGAGCAAGCCAGAGGAAGCAAGCCAGTAAGAAACATCCCTTCATGGCCTCTGCATCAGCTCCTGCTTCCTGACCTGCTTGAGTTCTTCCAGTCCTGACTTCCTTTGGTGATGAACAGCAGTGTGGAAGTGTGAGCTGAATAAACCCTTTCCTCCCCAACTGGATTCTTGGTCATGAATAGAAACCCTGACTAAGACAGGAGGAAGGGCAAGAGGACAGAAGAGAGCAAGAAGGCAAGAGCAAGAGTAAGAGATCAAGAAGGGGGTGAGCAGCCCCTTTTATAGTGAGTCAGGCACACCTGGCTGTTGCCAGGTAACTGTGGGGCAGAGCTTAGACAACATGCTAACAGTAGTATCCTGAATGGAATAATCACACCTACACCTACACACTACACACTACACACATACACACATACACACATACGCACACGCACGCGCACACACACACACACACACACACACACACACACACACACACACGTACATACATACGTATATTTGGTTTTTCAAGGCAGAGTTCTCTGAGTGGTCCTGACCTGGAACTTGCTCTGATCCAGGGATCAATGACCACAAACTAGTCCCAAACTCCTCCTCCTTCCCCTTTTTTCCACCTCCACCAGAGTCAGCCTCTGTATTCCCACCCAATCCCTCAAAAAGCCTTCCACATGAGACCTGTCGCATGGCGTGATTTTATGGATTCTGTTGCATAGATCCACCATGTACAGTATCCAATTAGAACTGTCCATATGCATATGGGTGTGGAATCATCCACTGGGGCATGGGAAACTTAACTAGTGACTGCATTCCTAGAGAAAAGGGAGCCATCCTCCCTCCCCAGCACCATAGAGGTGGAGTCTCCGGACCCCTGTTGGACCCAGGAAGGTTGCAACTACCAGTAGTTCCCCCTCGCAAAGACATGGAGATCGAGAGCGATGCAATCAGCAAGAGGTTTATTATTTCCAATGCATTGGGGCCGTCCTGCACATGAGGCAGAGGTGACCCCCAATTCCTAAAGCTCACACTTTTTATACACTCTTGAGGCAGATTCTGGTCACAGCCTGAGTTGGTTGTTGACCTTACACACAATTAGGGGATTCTTAGTGAGTCTCCCTGTGGTTATTCTTTACCCCAGGGCAAGTCACTGTGGTTATTCTTTACCTCAGGGCCATTGTTGTTTGGAAGAGCCTATGTTGACAGAGAATACCTGCTAGCCAGTTGGCCTTATCTCTAGGGAGGGGAGGGATGCCCCTTTCTTATATACCATAGGAAATATCTGCTAGCTAGATGACCCTATCTCTGGAGAGGGGAGGAGGGGAGGAATGCCCCTTTCTTCTGCTAGCTAGGTGGCCCTATCTCCGGAGAGGGGAGGAGGGGAGGAAAAGCATTTCTTTCACCCCCACTCCCCGATGCTGGAATTCCTAACTTGCCTGAGCTTGTGTAAGCTTTGGGTAAGTAGTCACAGCTGCTGTAAGTTCCTATGCCTAATAGGTAAATAAATATGTCATGTCCAGAAGATGGCCATTCCTCCCAATCCTCTAAGTCCTGCCTTCTTTATATTACTTCTTTTGAAATATCTCCTAAGTCTTGCCTGTGTGTGAGAGTGGGTTTGATATAGATGTTCCATCTATGACAGAGCACTCATGATTGCTTATTCTTAGCACTTTGTACAGTTAAGAACTTCTGTATTAACTATTACCCGCTATAAAAAGAAGCCTCTGACCAAAATTGAGAGTAACATCAATGTATAGGTATAAACGTAAATATTTAGAACGTACTTTGATAACATAACTGTCATGTTCAAAAGGCCCCTGGACTCCATCCTAAATTGAGTCTAGGTTCAGTTTATGCTTGATTTTAGAAGAATTTCTGGCATTTAGATCAAAGCCAGCATTCATTAGGAACTTGTAAAACTGGTTCAAGTCCACCAAAAGAAGCATTTTTTAGTACCTCTGACAGAAGGGACAAAGGTTCTATTGACATACACCTGAGCACCTATCAGCATATTAAAGTCCAGGCTGGCCTCTAGCCTGTTCAGCCCCCATTCATGCATACTTGTTATATATCTCAAAGCATTCTGGCCCTTCTCAGCTCCTCCTCTACTATAAACCCCCATGCTGCTCCTGTTAGCATGCTTCCTTCCCCTTAGCTATTCATCTTCCTTACAATCTGCATCTGCATGGTTTTTTCCCATGCCCACACTTCCCTAGCCTTGACCATGCCCAGTCTTTGTCATGTTCTCTTGGTTCTGGACTCTTCCAGATGCCTCTGGATGTTTGATGCTTGATCTCTCTCTCTCTCTCTCTCTCTCTCTCTCTCTCTCTCTCTCTCTCTGCCACAATAAATACAAATCTTCCTCCTAATCAGGGAGTGCCATCTTGTGGTTTCGTTATTGTGCCCTTGCTAACAATAACCATTTAACAAAATAACATTCAGGGGTTCCATCTAGTGCCTATGACCCTGGCCATGGATTTTTTTTTAAATCAGGTTTACTGTTTACCAGGTAAAAATTCCATCCTGTGAAACAAGTATCAAATCCAATCAGAAAGTGGTTGGTTACCCTAGAGCAGTCATGCCACTAAGATCACGGATATGAACCATTATGCTCATCTTATGTAAATGATGGGGATCCAAACTTAGATCTTCATGCTTGCACAAGAAGTTCTTTACCAACTGGGGCACCTTCCAGCTTGGTAAAGAGTAATTTTAAGCCCAAGAAAATTCCTTGGCATAGTTATGCTCAAGTTGAAGCACAATCAGGATTTTTTACTACTTCTCCTTAGGAATAGTTCATTCTTGCAACAGGTGATCTAAGACATTGGTAGTTACAACATTTCTAAGCAATTTTGAGGGGCTAACTAACAGAACTAAACATAACACCCTACGATCAATTAACCCATATACCAAAGATCTAACTGTTGTGTTTTATAAAAAAGAAAAAAGAAGCCAGTGATATGTATGGTGTGGGTGAAGGGGTTGTCTCTGCAGGCCCATGCTGAGGCATCCCTTCCCCATGAGGTACCAGCCACACGATGGAATAGTATAGAATAGAGTTTATTCAGGGCATGAGGAAGGGAGGTGAGAGGGAGGGAGAGAGAGAGAGAGAGAGAGAGAGAGAGAGAGAGAGAGAGAAAGAGAGACAGAGACAGACAGACAGAGAGACAGACAGAGTGAGTGAGAGACAGAGTGAGTGAGAGAGTGAGTGAGAGACAGAGTGAGTGAGAGACAGAGTGAGAGACAGAGTGAGTGAGAGACTGAGTGAGTGAGAGACTGAGTGAGTGAGAGACTGAGTGA
>JADRCH010000077.1:705507-758371 GCA_019843965.1 Rhynchomys soricoides | reverse complement strand
TGAGAGACTGAGTGAGTGAGTGAGAGACTGAGTGAGTGAGTGAGAGACAGAGAGTGAGTGAGTGAGAGACAGAGACAGAGTGAGTGAGTGAGAGACAGAGACAGAGTGAGTGAGTGAGAGACAGAGACAGAAGAGAGAAATAGATGCTGACCATGAGCATGAGGTGGTGGGAGGGGAATTAGAGAGGGGACAGAGGGGGATGAGGGTAAGTCAAGAGAAGAGAGTGAATAAGGGACAAGCGCCTCTTCTATAGTGAGTCAAGGACACCTAGCTATTGCCAGGTAACTGTGGGGTGGAGCCTAGAAGAAATGCCAACACTAACAGGGCCTGTATGGTTCTGCCTAAGGGTAAGTCACTGGTGAAAATTAGTTCCTCTGGACATAGTCATTTTAGACTCTAGGAACATTGGATTACCCTGAGGTTAAAAATTCTGCCCAGTTTTTCCTGCAGAACAGCTCAGCTTTTATAAGTATAAAATGGGTCAGGGTTTGGGACTAGTAAACACAGCATGATCATAGAGTAATAGAAAGCAAAGCCAGAAACAAACCTGAACAGTAGATGAACAAAACAGGAAAAAGAAAATATGCTGCTTTATTCTCAGTATGGGCACGAACAGCTTGAGCCATCCTAGTTTTGGTGTTAAAAGCGTCACAAAGTGTTGTCACTTCCTTTTGCCGTGAAAAGCAAGGAGGAAGGACTTATTTTCCCTGGCACTTTCAGAGGCTCAGTTCACAGAGTCACTTGGTTTCTGTTGCTTCTAGGGTTGCTCATGGTGAGGACAAATGTCATGGCAGGGAGTATGTGGTAGAGTAGAGATGCTCAGCTCCTGGGAGACTGAGGGATAGAAAGACATGAGGAGGCATGTCCCCGGTGAGGTATTTCTTTCAGTGCGGTCCAAATTTGACCTGGCATGGTTTGCATCTTCATGTACTCTGGTCCCCATAGCTTATCCAGCTCCCGCTGTCCACTTCCTATCCAAATCATTATGCCCAGCCTGCCAAGATTTTTTTTTTTGATATCTTTTCATAGCATAATAGTTTCCTATGGGTTGAGTGATACAGAGTGATGCTTGACGACAAAGAACAATTATCATTATTCTAAGGAGTTTTCTATAAGAGTCATGGAAGGCCAATGAAATCAGAACAGGTTCATGTGATCTAGATAGAAACCACCAGATTCTTTGTGATATAATCGTACATATTCTATCACAGGTAACAGTTTAAGGGATAGTTCAAATAATTTGTTTATTCTTTGAGTGACTTTTTTATAGCCTATGGGGATCTGTGTATTTCCAGAAAAAAATATTTTAAACATCAATCTGTACTTTACCTTGAAGGTTCCATGTCTGTTAGTTTCGAAGCATTCATTAGCAAAACAATAAATCTCTCATTATAGTAATTTAACATTGATAGAAGCATGTATCAGTTAGCATGCCAGATTATTGTCAAATATCATAAGTGGAAAGAATTCTTATGAGCTCTGACCCTTATCAAATGTAGGAATAAGTGAACTTTTAGGGACCAGTGAATAAAGTAAAATGATGTTACGGATGGAATAAAACTTTTCCTTGCTCATTCAGCTTGAGTTATTTGGATTCAAGAGAGTGCTAATCTTAGCATTTTTGAAATATTTGAAAGAACAAAATACATAATTTGAATACATATTAACACTGTCTTATTTAAAGTTACTTTCGTTGTTCATGCTACATACATAATTCAATAAAATAAAGTACTGGTTTTTCTGGTGGTGTTTTGTTGTTGTTGCTTTGTTTAAAATACTGGTTTTTTGGTGGTGTTTTGTGTTGTTGTTGCTTTGTTGTTTGGTAATAAAAGGAGAGAATGGTAAGGTAATAAGAACTGAGGTCATGTGAGGATACAAACTGAATGTCAGCTGGACTCAAGCCTGCCTCCTCCTAGCAAATTCAATAGGGTGATGGGATCACAGAAGAACACAGGATCCCTAAGGCAGGCAAAGTCAAGTCTCAGTGCAATGTCATTATTCCTGGCAAAGAGCAGAACATTCAGGTTTTATTAGGGAGGATACTGGATGTGCCAGGTTGAATAGCATCCCTCCTTCTTCACTGAATGATTTCCTAGCATCCCTACAGTCCTTTTTGTACCAAAGACAGCTTGTCTAAGAAGAAGTTGCAGTAAGAACACTTGTCTGGGAGAATCATGAGTCTGGCCAGCTCATGAACTGGCTAACTGTGGGGCCTGCTGTTGGCTGGCATAATTAGGGGATCTGAGAGCATGCTGGCCCTTCAGGAACGCCATCATAAAGAGTGCCCCTCTCAGCAGAGCTTTTGAGAATTGCAGTTGAGGAGCAATCTTCCTGACAAGAAGCTGGATTTTTGTGGTAATTTATGTTTCATTTATGGGAGCTTTTCTCCATGGCTCTCATCATCACTGAGGACAGTGCCATCCTCTGTTGAAGCCGCCTAGCTAACAGGACACTGGCCTGGCCATTTATCACCATGCCGGCTCCATTTAGGCTTGGCTTGTGATGTGTTCAGAGAATCCATTAACTTCGGTAGGAACTCCTTGGTTTTGCACATGCCACAAGTTCTATAAAAGGAACTGTTCAAATAGTCCAATGGTTTCCCTCTCTGAGGGCTGGCCTCAAGTCTCAGCAATTTTTTTTAGCTTCCTTAATCTTCTTTTTTCTCTTCAGTTCTCCTCAACAATGCCTGCTTTGGCTTCGCTTACTCCTGTGTATCCACGTCTCCTGACATCCCCAGCATGAGGTGATGAACTCAGGAGCCACCATCTCAGGTTAATTTTTTCATGACAAGTGAGTTCCTGGCACCTGAGTTCCTGGTCCCATGCATTTGGAAACCCCTGCGATGCTCAAACAACTGCATGAGTTCCAATCAAAATGGCCTCAGAAATAAGGCAGCCCCTGAAAAGTCATTCTCATTGAGAAATTTGTGCTTACTCAATGTAAAATTACTCAGAGGCAGATGAACAAAGGTGTATTCAGCTGATGTCGCAATGAAAAATTCTTAATCAAACTTTATTGAGGCCATCTTCTCTTCTTTCTGTTCAGTTTGAGCCATCTACTTAACCTCTCCTGGTAGAAGGCTTTCTGTTTCCACAGAGGCATTTCTAGGCTAGTTCTCTGCCTAGATTTGAACATCAGCTGGGATACAGTTTTCACAGTAAAACTCCAGATAGTCCAGTATTGGATGAGTGCAAACAGGTAGGATACTGTTGAGAAAGCCTGGTGAAAGAGAGCTCTTGGAACCACCTTCTGAGGCACAATATGATGTAAATAATAGCTAGCGATTAATAGCCATACAAAAGCAACTTCCAGTCTTCAAGTAAGCCTCCTAGTAGTCCATGATTTCCTTCATATCACCCCTTTCCTTCTCTTAGGCATGGTTACCAAAAAGGTATGACATCAACACCAAGTATAAGAGGAAGCCACAGTGGGATTCCACCCAAAGACTCTCCACTACAGATGGTTTTAGTCGCATATTTCATCACTCTTCAAGGGTGACTGACATACAACCACCACGAGAGCAAGAAGGCCCAATATCACAAACCACATAGTGAAAATTAGCCCTCTTGAGATTTTTTTCCTGTGGACACTCTCACTCACATTTCAGCCTCCCTTGTGTGTCTGAGTATCCAAGGCAAGAACTATGCAAATACTCTTTCTGAACTCATCTTTAGTTCTGTCAGTCCCTGTCTGGGAACCGGTTATATTCTGGAACTTTACATAGGTTAACATGAACAAATACCTACTTATTCCAATTATGATGCCATAGGCAGGCCAAAGAAATTATTCTATTCAACTCTAGCTTAGAGCGAGGGACTAAGAGAAGCATGGTGACTTAAAGACAGCTGAATAATACAAACAAACACCCCACCCCCAGAATTCATGGCTTGCAGGCAGCTCTGTGGGTTGTAGAAAACTGCTCTCTTTCTCTCCCTCACTAGCCCTCTCCCCTTGCTACTGCTTGTATAACTGTGAAAAGGGTATTGTGATTCTCTGAACTTTCAGAAGCTCCCTGAGTGTTTTTTCTTTTCTTTACTTCTTGAGTTTTATGTCCTTCCTTCTTTCCTCTAGGAGAGAATGTTTCAAATGAGATGAAATAGTTTCATAACATCGCCTAGTAGACAGCATTTGCTTTAAACCTCCCAGGCTCTTGAACTGCCAAATATAATTTCCTGGCAGGAAATTTGGGGGAAATTCAGGTGGCAGGTAGATTTGGCTAAGGTAGAATATGGTCATTCTAAGGGGTTCACAATTCTGAGGTCAAGGTCTGAGTCTCAAGACCTCTTCCAATATCTACGTTTAGAATCTCACTATGAACAAGCAGGAAAAGGACAAGGCCAGGGATGCTTTTGATAGAGAAAATGGATAGATATTTTGGTAACAAAGAAATTGGACAAACATTTAGGTTTGGAGTCTCTTGGTTGTTTGGTGACATATATATTTGTGGGCCATTTAAGGTATGCAGTCCCACAGAAAGAGGGGTTCATGCTTCTCCTATGAGTATTTCTAGGGATTAACTAGATCTCTACTTTCTTGTCTAGAAAACTCACATCATTGGCCTTTTAGAATTAGCAAATAACCTTACAAATAAAGAATGAAACCTTTATCTACTATAGGCTTCTTTCTGCAGTTCCTATGCTAAATGCACCTTTTAATCTTTTTTCCATGAAATTAAAATTGTGTATTGGTAACTCCTGCGGCAAATTTTTATGAGGTCCAGATTGGTAGGATCTGTGCATCCTACCTGGAGAGTGACTGTGGTCTGATACTTTCCTAATATTGCATGAACATGTGAAGAAAACATGTGAAAAAAAAAAACTCTGGAAATTAAGAGTTAAATAGTATAAAGTTTAGAATTTGAGGAAAAATTTAAAATGTTTCCACATATACTCTAATATCTGCCTTAAAAATGTCAATATTTTCCTTTTTCTAATTGAAAATAGATTTTTTTAACAATATATTCTAATCAAGGTTTTCCCTCCATCATCATTTCCCAGATCCTTCCACCCAAACCAATCCACACCCTTTCTGTCTATCATTAGAAAACAAACCAGCAACTAATACACACACACACACAAACAAAAACAAACAACTCAAAAATCAAGAAAAGCAAAACAGAATAGGACAAAACAAACAAACAAGCAGGGAAAAGGAGCCAAAGAAAAAGTATAAGAAACACATCCAAACAAGCATACACACACACACATACTCAGGGGGATTTGATAGAGACATTCCTGTTAGGACTGAGTGCTCCAAGATCTTATACTCTCTGCACATTTTCCAGTTGTGGGTCTCTGTATTTGTTCCCATCTATTTCAGGAGGAAGCTTTTCTGATTATGGCTGAACAAAGTACCAATCTATGAATATAGCAGAATGTTGATAGGTCATTTTATTGCTTCATTCCTGTTGTTCTATTTAAGCAGAACAGTAGTATTTAGTTTTCCCCTAAGTCCCTTGTCTATTTAGTCTTAGATTCTTGGCCACCCAAGCAGTGTCTATCTCATGGAGTAGGCATTAAATCCAATCAGATACTGGTTGGTTGCTTCTACAACTTTTGTACCACTATTGCACTAACATATCTTGTGAGCAAGTCGCCATTGTAGGTCACAGGGTTTGTAGCTGGGGTAGCATTTACCATTCTCCTCTAGTAGTGACCAGAGTAACTTCCAGTAGCATGAGTGGGGATAAAGGCTGTAGGTAGGAACCAGCTAGACTTCTCATGTTCAGTGAGTGATGTAGGATTTTGTATTCAACAATAGGACTTCTCCATCAGTTGTGGAAAGCAAACAATAGCTTTGGCAATAACCTAGGGGTTTTGGAGGTGTCTACAGGACATCATTGGCCAAGAACTCAATTAGATATAACCTATTCTTGGAACTAGATGTTTCATTTGGTGGCAATAGATGTCTAGCTGGGGCTTTATCTCTCCTGTTATTTGGTTATTCCAAGTGTGTGTGTGTGTGTGTGTGTGTGTTTATGTTTAAAATTTTATTTAAAAATGAGTGTAATGTTAACTTGCAAGGGTAAATTAAGGTGCCTTTGTTTAATTTTTTTACTGAACTGTCCCTTTAAAGCATATTTTATCATTGTTAATTTCTTGAGAAGTACATATGTTGGTTATATTATAAATGCATGTTGAACAAATAAGAGGAAAACACAGAAGGAATTTTCAAAGGTGTGAGGGGATTTAAGACTCTATCTGTGAATCAATGCCTATGCAACACCACAGTACTAGTACTGTGATCAGAAAAGGATGATCCAGAGAGAAGAGGACCTCTTATGAGAAAGGACCTCCTAGTGTGGAAGAAATGTAAGAGCCAAACAGCATGGAGGAATGCTATGAAATGTGGTCTTCTGGTAACACAGCCATTGTACTCATAAACTCCCAGTAGCTGTGGCTACTCTATAAGTGTGTAATTGAAAATGAATTTAAAAACTGAGAAGAATATCTTATGAAGCTCGCAGTGAGTATACACAACTATTAAATAATGGATGGGATTAAATTAAACCATAAGACCTGTATTAGTCAGGGTTCTCTTGAGTCACAGAACAGAACTTATGAGTAATCTTTATATAGTAAGGGAATTTGTTGATGACTTACAGTCTGTAGTCCAACTCCCCAGCAATGGTCAGCAGCAGAATGGAAGTCCAAGGATCTAGCAGTTGCTCAATCCCACAAAGCACCCAGGCAAAGAACAAATCTTCCTTCTTCCAATGTCCTTATGTAGGTCTCCAGCAGAAGGTGTGGCCCAGATTAAAGGTGTGTGCCACCATGCCTGGATCTGGGACTTACTTTGTCCCAGGCTAACTTTGAACTCAGAGATCTCCTTGCCTCAGTTTCCTGGGATTAGGGGCATGAACTACTTTGCCTGGGCCTAAGCTTTTCATGGCCTCTATGCCTCAAGATCTCCATGCCAAGATCCAGGTCAGAAACTTGTGTCTTCTAGCCTCAAGATGTGGGTCACAGGTGAGCCTTCTAATTCTGTATTGTAATTCACTCCAGATATAGTCAAGTTGACAATCAGGAATAGCCACTACAAAACCAAAACCTTCGTTGTTAAAAAAGACTGTTAGTGAATGCCACTAAGTTGGAGTCCCTTCATTCTTATTGCTCAATTAAATGTCTTTATAAATTTTATTTATTCACCAGAAATGAATTGGAGTGTTTAAAAATATTTTCTTCCACAATTGCTTTTCATATTTGCTGATAAATTGAGCATAACTACTACTGTGGTATTATGCAAGTAATAATTGTAATTTTATTCTTGTATATGTATTTATTCTTTGAGAAATAGCTGCCACAGAATGTGGTGTGGTAGTTAATACTAACATATGAGAAAAGAAGTTGCACTTACCCAATTAAGATATGATTTTTAAAAACCTGTGTAAAATGCAGTTCTGCCTACTCAATCATTCTATTCTTTGTAGTTTTAGCTAATCCTTGTAATTGAGAGGTTAGATGTTGAGTAGATCAGAGATGTTTATATTGTTTTCTCCTTCATTTTCTCTTTAGCTGGAGGAATTTGAGTGTTGTCAAGTTCTAGTTACTATGCCAACCTAGACGTCAACCTTTTGCCTACTATTTTCATTTTATATGTTAACTGTAACAGACCTTTTTGGAACACAATTAGTAGGTGCTTACATTAGGTAACATATTCTGAATTAGACCATGTAAGACCACATTCTTTTGTTAATTTCCCAAGATACCTGTCAACTAATGATAGTAGTGGCATGCATGTTTGTGAAATGCTGTAGAATGTCTTCTGGGCTATCTCAATTCAGGCACAGCTTTTACTTTTTAAAAATTTTATTTATTTATTTATTTATTTATTTATTTATTTATTTATTTAATGTTATTAGCACTCTATTTGCATGTACACCTGTGTGCCAGAAGAGGGTACCAGAACCCAGTACAGATGGTTGTGAGCCACTATGTGCTTGATGAAATTTAATTCAGCACCCCTGGAAGAGTAGACAGTAGTCTTAAGAACTGAACCATCTTTCCAACAGCAGCCTCTTTTACTTAAGCAGATGCAAACTGAAAATAATGGACTTTGAATGCCAGACTCCAGAAGAGAATAATAAGAGACTCTCTACACTAGCTACTTATGCCTGAGAATCATGGCTACAGACCTTGTTTTGCTTCATGGAAAGCTCTAATGAAGAACAAGATGGAGAAAGCTACTGTAGGGTGCAACTTGTTTTTGTGGATCCTTATTTTCAGTTAGGTCCTCCCAGAGCAGCTTTCTTTATGATCTTCCCTAGACTGGGGTTCAGTTTCCTTGGGAAGCCCACTGAACAACTGTCCCCATAAGCACTCATAAGAGAATTTAAAAGACATAGTGTGTGCTTTCCATTGGCATATTTCTACATCTAGCTGGAGGGATGAGTGTTCAGTTGCATTTAGCTTTGACCTGAAGCTGTCTTAAGAAGCCACATATATGTTGAAGATCTTGGAGACTAATTGACTGACTTAATATCACAATTATGAAGAAATGGAATGTTACACATGAGAGGCAAAATTATCTGGGGGACATATTTTGTTCCCTTTAACAGCCATTTCGCCAGCCCAGGGTATGTTTTCAGAACCATTACAGTCACTGAACTAGTCTCTGAATATAATTACATAGACCTATATTACCTTTACTTTGATTGCTAGATAGTTCTATTAGTGAATAATGCAAAGTTCAGGGATTATTTTGCTCTTGAAAGCTACCATATTATGGCTCTAGCAAGCACCCTTTCAGATGAAACAATCATCTAATTAAAATGATTAGCTATAACTATACCTAGCTTTTTAATTTAAGGACTAATTTTCATGTGATGTGTACCATTGCCGTGCTAATATTTAATATGACAAAGCACAACTAGGGAACTTCTTAATTGCCATTATCATAAACCATATATTTAGTGTTGGAATCTAAGGATGCCAGTTTTACCTAACTTACATTAAATTTGATATATTTAATTGAATGCATTCTTATTCTAGTGAAAAATCCTCTTTTCCATAATTTTTTAAAATTTGTTAATTTCTTTTTTTAAAAATTTTGATACTTTATTTACATTACAAATGTTTCCCTCTTTCCAGATCTCCCCTTTGGAACCTTGCTATTCACCCCCTCCCCCTGACTCAATGGGGGTATTCCATCACCCACTCACTCTCATTTTCCCTCCTTGGCATTCTCCTATATTGGGGCATCTAACACCCTCCAGCCCAAGGACCTCTCCTCCTCCTGATGGCTAACAAGACCCTCCTCTGCCACATATGTGGTCAGCACCATGGGTCCCACCATGTGTATTCTATTGTTGTGATAGTCTCTGGGAGCATTGAGGGGTCAGGCCAGTTGACATTGTTGCTCCCTCCATGGGGCTGTAAACTCCCTCAGCTCCTTCAATCCCTTCTCCAACTCCTCCATCTGGGACCTCACACTCAGCCCTACTGTTGCTGTGAAGTGATTCTTGGGTATTCTGAACTTTTGGGCTAATAACCACTTATCAGTGAATACACACCATGTTCATTCTTTTGTGACTGCCTTACCTCGCTCAGAATTATACTTTAAAGTTCCATCCGTTTGCCTAAGAATTTCATGAAGTCATTGTTTTTAATAGCTGAGTAATATTCTGTTGTGTAAATGCACCACATTTTCTGTATCCATTCCTCTGTTGAAGGACATCTGGGTTGTTTCCAATTTCTGGCTATTATAAATATGGCTGCTATGAACATAGTGGAACATATGTCTTTATTACATGTTGAAGCATCTTCTGGGTATATGCCCAGGAGTGGAATACCTGGGTCCTCAGGTAGTATTTTTATTTTTCTGAGGGTCTGCCAAACTGATTTCCAGAGAGGTTGTATCCACTTGCTTTCCCACCAGCAATGGAGTAGTGTTCCTCTTTCTCCACATCCTCGCCAACATCTGCTGTCACCTGAGTTTTTGATTTTAGCCATTTTGATTGGTGTGAGGTGGAAACTCAGGGTTGTTTTGATTTGCATTTCCTTGATGACTAAAGATGGTGAACATTTCTTTAGGTGCTTATTGGCCATTCGAGTTTCCTCACTTGAGAATTCTCTGTTTAGCTCTGTTCCCCCTCCCCACCCCCACCCCTTTTTTTTTCCGAGACAGGGTTTCTCTGTGTAGCCCTGGCTGTCCTGGAACTCACTCTGTAAACCAGGCTGGCCTCAAATTCAGAAATCCGCCTGCCTCTGCCTCCCAAGTGGCGTGCGCCACCACTGCCCGGCTGTTCCCCATTTTTTGATAGGGTTATTTTGGATCTCTGGAGTCTAGTTTCTTCAGTTCTTTGTATATATTGGATATTAGCTCTCTATCATATATAGGATTGGTAAAGATCTTTCCCCAATCTGTTGGTTGCCATTTTGTCCTATTTACAGTATCCTTTGCCTTACAGAAGCTTTGTAATTTCATGAGGTCCCATTTGTTGATTCTTGATCTTAGAGCACAAGCCATTGGTGTTCTGTTCAGGAACTTTTCCCCTGTGCCCAGGTGTTCAAGACTTTTCCCTAATTTCTTTTCTATTAGATTCAGTGTATCTGGTTTTATGTGGAGGTCCTTAATCCACTTGGACTTGAGCTTTGTACAGGGAGATAGGAATGGATCAATTTGAATTCTTCTACATGTAGACAGCCAGTTGAACCAGCACAATTTGTTGAAACTGATGTCTTTTTTTTCCCCACTGGATGGTTTTAGCTTCTTTGTCAAAGATCAAGTGACCATAAGTGTGTGGGTTCATTTCTGGGTCTTCAATTCTATTCCATTGATCTACCTGCCTGTCACTGTACCAATACCATGCAGTTTTTATCACTACTGCTCTGTTGTACAGCTTGAGGTCAGGGAAGCTGATTTCCCCAGAAGTCCTTTTATTGTTGAGAATAGTTTTTGCTATCCTGGGTTTTTTGTTATTCCATATGAATTTGAGAATTGCTCTTTCTAAGTCTATGAAGAATTGAGTTGGAATTTTGATGGGGATTGCATTGAATCTGTAGATTGCTTTCGGCAGGATGGCCAGTTTTACTATATTAATCCTGCCAATCCATAAGCATGGGAGATCTTTCCATCTTCTGAGGTCTTCTTTGATTTCTTTCTTCAGTGACTTGAAGTTCTTGTCATACATATCTTTCATTTGTTTGGTTAGAGTCACACCAAGATACTTTATATTGTTTGAGACTATTGTGAAGGGTGTCATTTCCCCAATTTCTTTCTCAGCCTGTTTATCCTTCGAGTATATGAAGGCTACTGATTTGCTTGAGTTAATTTTGTATCCAGCCACTTTGCTGAAGGTGTTTATCAGCTGTAGCAGATCTCTGGTAGAGTTTTTCAGGTCACTTAAGTATACCATCATATCATCTGCAAATAGTGATATTTTGATTTCTTCCTTTCCAATTTATATCCCTTTGACCTCCTTTTGTTGTCTAATTGCTCTATCTAGAACTTCAAGTACTATATTGAATAGATAGATAGATAGATAGATAGATAGATAGATAGATAGGGCAGCCTTGCCTAGTACCTGATTTTGGTGAGATTGCTTCGAGTTCCTCTCCATTTAGTTTGAGGTTGGCCACTGGTTTGCTGTATATTGCTTTTACTATGTTTAGGTATGCTCCTTGAATTCCTGATCTTTCCAAGACTTTTATCATGAAGGGATGTTGAATTTTGTTAAATGCTTTTTTCAGCATCTAACAAAATGACCATGTGGTTTTCTTTCTTTGAGTTTGTTTATGTAGTGGATTACATTGATGGATTTCCGGGTATTGAACCATCCCTGCATCCCTGGGATGAAGCCTACTTGGCCATGGTGAATGATCATTGTGATGTGTTCTTGGATTTGGTTTGTGAGAATTTTATTGAGTATTTTTGTATCGATATTCATAAGGGAAATTGGTCTGAAGTTTTCTTTTATTGTTGGGTCTTTGTGGAATTTTGTTATCAGTGTAACTGTGGCCTCATAGAATGAATTGGGTAGTGTTCCTTCCATTTCTATTTTGTGGAATAGCTTGAAGAGTATTGGTATTAGGTCTTCTTTGAAGGTCTGATAGAATTCTGCACTGAACCCATTTGCTCCTGGTCTTTTTTTTGGTTGGGAGACTTTTAATGACTGCTTCTGTTTCTTTAGGGCTTATGGGACTGTTTAGATGGTTTATCTGATCCTGATTTAACTTTGGTAATTGGTATCTGTCTAGAAACTTGTCCATTTCATCCAGATTTTCCAATTTTGTTGCGTATAGGCTTTTGTAGTAGGATCTGATGATTTTTTTTTAATTTCCTCAGAATCTGTTGTTATATCTCCCTTTTCAGCTCTAATTTTATTAATTTGCACACTGTCTCTGTGCCCTCTGGTTAGTCTAGCTAAGGGTTTATCTATCTTGTTGATTTTCTCAAAGAACCAGCTCCTGGTTTTCTTGATTCTTTGTATAGTTCTTTTAGTTTCCACTTGGTTGATTTCAACCTTTAATTTGATTATTTCCTGCCTTCTACTCCTCTTGGGTGTATTAGCTTCTTTTTGTTCTAGAACTTTTCAGGTGTGCTGTTAAGCTGCTAGTGTATGCTCTCTCCAGTTTCTTTTTGGAGGCACTCAGAGCTATGAGTTTTCCTCTTAGCACTGCTTTCATTTGTGTCCCATAGGTTTGGGTATGGTGTACTTTCATTTTCATTAAATTCTAGGAAGTCTTTAATTTCTTTCTTTATTTCTTCCTTGACCAAGTTATCATTGAGTAGAGCATGTCCAGCTTCTATGTGTATGTGGACTTTATGTTGTTGTTGTTGCCATTGAAGACCAGCTTTAATTTGTAGTGATCTGATAAAAGTCATGGTATTATTTCAATCTTCTTATATCTGTTGAGGTTTGTTTTTTGATCAGTTATATGGCCAATTTTTGAGAAGGTACCAGGAGGTTATGAGAAGAAGCTATATTTTGAATTAGGATGAAATGTTCTATAGATATCTGTTAAATCCATTGGGTCCATGACATCTGTTAATTTCACTGTGTCTATGTTTAGTTTGTGTTTCTAAGATCTGTCCATTGATGAGAGTGGGGTGTTGAAGTCTCCCACTGTTATTGTATGAGGTGCAATGTGTGCATTGAGATTTAGTAAAGTTTCATTTATGAATGTGGGTGCCCTTGCATTTGGAGCATAGATCTTCAGAATTGAGAGTTCTTCTTGCTAGATTTTTCTTTTGATGAGTATGTAGTGTCCTTCCTTTATCTTTTTCGATGACTTTTGGTTGAAAGTCAATTTTATCCTGTATTAGAATGGCTACTCCAGCCTGTTTCTTGTGACCATTTGCCTGGAAAATTGTTTTCCAGCCCTTTACTCTGAGGTAGTGTTTGTCTTTAACATGGAGGTGCGTTTTCTGTATACAGCAAAATGCTGGGTCCTGATTATGTATCCAGTCTGTTAATCTATGTCTTTTACTGGGTGGAATTGAGCCCATTGATGTTAAGAGACAATGATTGTTTTCCTCCTTGTGTTGGCCTTTTCCATCTATTATCCTTTGTAGGGCTGGGTTTGTGGGTAGATATGGTGTAAATTTGGTTTTGTTTTAGAATATCTTGTTTTTACCATCTATGGTAATTGAGAATTTTCCTAGGTATAGCAGCCTGTGTTGGCAGTTGTGGCCTCCTAGGGTCCGTATGAGATCTGCCCAGAATCTTCTAGCTTTCATAGTCTCTGGTGAGAAGTCTGGTGTAATGCTGATAGGTCTGCCTTTATATGTTACTTGCCCCTTTTCCTTTACATCGTTTAATATTCTTTACTTGTTTTGTGCATTTGGTGTTTTGACTGTTATGTGACAGGAGGAACTTCTTTTTTGGTCCAATCTATTTGGAGTTATATAGGCTTTTTGAATGTTTATATTCATCTCTTTCTTTAGATTGGGGAAGTTTTCTTCTATAATTTTGCTAAAGATATTTACTGGTCCTTTAAGTTGGGAATCTTTACTCTCTTCTATTCCTATTATCCTTAGGCTTGGTCTTCTCATTGTGTCCTGGATTTCCTGCATGTTTTGGGTTAGAAGCTTTTTCCATTTTGCATTTTCTTTGACTGTTGTGTCAATGTTTTCTATGGTATCTTCTGCACCTGAGATTCTCTCTTCTATCTCTTGTATTCTGTTGGTGATGCTTGCATTCTATGATTCCTGATCTCTTTCCTAGGTTTTCTATGTCCAGTGTTTTCTTCCTTTGTGATTTCTTTATTGTTTCTATTTCTACTTTTAGATCCTGGATGGTTTTGTTCATTTCCTTTGTCTGTTTGAATGTGTTTTCCTGTAATTCTTTAAGAGATTTTTATGTTTCCTCTTTAAGGGTTTCTTAACTGTTTACCTGAATTCTCTTGTTTTTCTTTAAGGGAGTTATTTATTTCCTTCTTAAAATCTTCTGTCATCTTCATGAGATGTGATTTTAAATCTGAGTCTTGCTTTTCTGGTGTGTTGGGGTATCCAGGGCTTGCTGTGGTAGGAGAACTGGGTTCTGATGATGCCAAGTTGCCCTTGTTTCTGTTTCTTATGTTCTTGCCTTTGCCTTTTACCATCTGATTATCTCTGGTGTTAGCTGGTCTTGCTCTCTCTGACTGTGGCTTGTCTCTCCTGCAAGCCTCTCTCTCAGTACTTCTTGAAGACCAGCTCTCTCTGAGAGGAATTTGGGTTTGGAGAGCTGTGGTACAGGGTCAGCTCTGGGGTGCAGATAGAAACCAAAAGGATCCTGTCCCCAGCTGATCCTTGGTTCCTGTGTCCTGATGGCTCTGTGAGGGTCCCTGTTGAGCCAGGAATTTGAACAAAAGTGGTGGTCTTTCCTGTGTTCGAAGTTGTTTTGGCATTCCTGGCAGACCAGTTCTCTCCTGGCACTATTTGGATATGGAGCTTTGTGTCATAGGATCAGTTCCCTGGCCACAGAAGGAAATAGGAAGGCCACTCCTCAGTCCCTGTGTCCTGAGGGTTCCAGGTAGGTCCCTCTGAGCACAGGTGTTGGTATTACCTCCACTCACAGGTCTGTCCACACTCCCTGGGAGGCTAGCTCTTTCCATGTGCTATTTGGGTATGAAGCCATGTGGCTCAGGTCATAGGTGTAATCCAGAATGATCCTGTCCCAGGCTGCTCCTCAGTCCCTGTGTCCTGAGGGTTCCTGGTGGGTCTCGCTGAGCAGTGGTGCTGGTCTTACCTCTGCTCACAGGCTTGTCCACATTTCTGGGAGGCTAGCTTTCTCCTGGCACTATTTGACTGTGGAGCCCTGTGTCACAGGCTCAGGTCCCAGGCCACAGATGGAAACTGGAAGGCTTGTGTTCCAGGCTGCTCCTCCTCACTTTAGTTTTAAAAAACATTTCTAAGTAGAAAATTTTACTCAACCATGTAGTTTGTTTTATACTGTCATAGGTCACCTTTTGATTCAAATAATGAATGTTTACTATGGAAAAATTCTAGATTTTTTTTGCATCTTACATAATAATCTATATGTTTCAGAATTTATCTTTCTTAATTATAACAATCTGCTTGTTTATATTCATAGTAGTCAGAAGGCAGAATAAGTCTAAATTTCCATCAACAGATGAAACACAGATAAAATGTGGCACACACAGGAGTTTGTGCTGTTATAAAGGAAAGATGACATTTTCAGGAGAATGAACATCAGTGGACATCATTACATTAAGGTAAATGCTAGACTCAGACAACAACTTTATGTTTTCTCTCATAGGTGGAAACTGAGTTTGAAGATTGTGTGTACATATATGTATTGATTAATATATATTTGTAACTAATGAAACTAGATAGAAGATCATGGGAGAGGAGGGATGAGAACTTGAGGGAGGTAGAAAATAGGTTAAAGGAAAACAAGTATAGAAGAGCAGAAACACAGACTAGTTGGAAAAATAACCATGTGGAAGGGATCTTGGGGAGGGAAATTGGGCAGAGGAACAAAAGAATAATGAATAACCACATATATCGGTGGTCATGCCACAACAAAACCCATTACTTTGTTTTATAATGTAAGCATAATCTTTAAAAAAAAAATCCATTTAAATGTGTTAATTTTCTGCTATATGTGAGTTCCCTTATAGCAAGGATCTTTTTAGTCTTATTCACACAAAACAGTAACTGGTGTTATGTAATAAACAGCAACAAAACATAGTGACTTGAATGTTATTGTGTTGCTTCCAATGGAGGCACAAGAAATTCAATTTGATTATGATGAAAAGTTTACTTATTTTAACGTGTGTGTGTGTGTGTGTGTGTGTGTGTGTGTAGTTAATGAGAATCTTAATTATATAAAGCTTTTGATAAAAAACACAATGCTCTCAAGTCCTCCCTGGTCACCTTTGGCATGTACACATTTTCCAAGCACATAACATCCTTTGAAAGAAGCATGAGAGCCCCCTGCTTCTTTGCCAAGTATGAGCATGGCTGTATTTGTGACAGTGTTGAGTTTTTAAGAGTATGGGGATTTTAAAGGCAAAAAACACATCCTGGTATCTTGCTCCAGAAGCTGCATAGGAAGGTTTTGTATAGGCAAGCAGTTTAACAGAAGCTAAGATAAGGTATCTGTAGCATCCTAGAATAGAGTTGGATAATGTTCCATCAGATTCTCCATTAAGGAGATCAAATTCTAATTAAACCCAAAATGGTTTCAGCAAGAATACAAGATGGGAGAATCCCTGAACTATCTTGTCCTGTCACTTTTCCCACTTATTCTATGAGCATGAATTAAATTATTGACTCATTCTGTTCTAAGGGGATATTGTTGGTTCTAAGGACCAGTAGCTTGGCTGAGTTTATTCTTGATTTAATGGAATTGGCTATGGAGTTGAGGATGCAGGGTACCTTTTTTAAAAGGTTTTCTCTGACAATGGCAAGATTTTCCTTAATTACCTCTGATTGGTTGGCATAGAAACAGCAAGTTTCTCCTAAAGCCGTGCAAAGTAAAGCCTGTTTCATAAAAAGGAGGTTTAGTCACCTTTAGTTCTATAGGACTAGCTCTTCTAGGTAGTCAACTTGGTCCTCCAGCCTGGAAATATAGTTCTCCAAATGGCCTATGTCTAAGTTTATTTTGGAATTGATTTTCCTATAGTTTTAGTTCTCACAAGACTGAGGTGCTGCCTATGGTAATTCCACTTTCTATTTATGTCCCTATTAAGATTGAGACCAGAATTGGGTATGTTTGACCTTCATTAACATTGATTCAAGGCCAATATTTTCCATTATGGGTACATACATGGGGGATAACACAGACCAGTAAACATAGAGTAGTAATATGACTTTTCAGCAAGTCGGAGAGGTACATTTAGTCAAACTGTTATAACAAACAAGCCAGATAATTTGAGGACATGATACAGGTACCTTGTCTTAGGCTGAATGATTCACCATTGCCACAGAATGCATAAAATTGTAATCCCTGAAGGCCTTTGTCTAGCCAGTCTTTTCTACAACTTGATTTATTTATCCCTATCTATAAATGAGATTTTATTTTTAAAAGATTTATTTATTTTATGTAATGAGTATACTTCAGACACACCAGGAGAGGGCATCGGGTCCCATTACTGATGGTTGTGAGCCACCATGTGGTTGCTGGGAATTGAACTCAGGACCTCTGGAAGAGAAGTCAATGCTCTTAACCGCTGAGTCATCTCTCCAACCCCTGTAAATGAGTTTTATTCTCCTGTAGTAATTGTTGTCTCTGAGGCTTACTGCCTTAGTCTGATAACATAGGCCTAATCCTAATTCTGTACAGTATTATCTAGGCCTAGATGTCTTCATCTTCTGAGACTTACTGCTGAATAAACTCACCCCTTCCTAGTTCTTTCTGAGCTCTGGCTGACTGGTTCAACTCAGCTGTTATGGCTTCAAATTTCTCTCCTAGCTAACTGATTCAATTTGGCTTTTCTCAGCTTGTAACTGAATTGCTCGGCTTGGCCTCAAAACTAACTCTGGCAATTTGTTCTAATCTTCTGGATCTCTTACATTCTGTCTTGTTCTGTCTTCACATGTGTCTTGCTTATTCTCTCTATGCAAACTATCTCTGTGTCTGGTAAAACTGTCCTGGTAAAATTACCCTCTCTTGTCTCTCTTCATTGCCTCTTCAAGTAGCTTCCCTTTCCTCTTTCTTCTTGTGAGAGTTGTGCATAGTCTATTCTGTTAAATCTTTCTCTGATTCATCACTTTGCCTGCCACTCAATTAGACATCACTTTCAAACATGGGTGCTTTGTTCTACAAACTAACTTTACCTTCATTGTTTGGGGTTACAGGTGTGTATTTAGGGTATGACTGTGTTCCAGCCAGAGGAATTAAATGTGTGTGCTAAGGGCTGAGCCACACCATAAGTAGAAACAGGTTTTTTTCAGTAAATAACAGAATTCCAGGTTTTGAAAGGTGATCAAATATCCTGCAACTCCCATTCCCTAGACCCATATTTTTCCAACCTTAGAAAGAACATAAGAGAGAAAACCCAAAAGATAATTTGCCATTCTCAGGTTTTCTGAGTTACCATGATCAGGTTTGAGGCTAATGGGGATTGTGTACTCCAAGTAAGTGAACTTTGGACAGTCTTCTCTTTGAAGAGAGGTCCAGGATTCAAGCATCAGCCCATGTGTCTTCATTCTTAATAGCCTTTTGTAAAAATTGGGATTGATGAAGCAAGGGAATGGAGCCAGCCATGTTCACAGCATTTGGGACGGTGAGGAAAACTGCATAGGGTCCATTCCAGATAGGTTCAAGGGTCTGGGCATGAATCCTCTTTATCCAGACTGAGTCTGGCTGGAACTGGTGGGTGGGTTTGGAGGTGGGAGATGATGGCAGGATTCCCTTCACAGTCTGGTCAATGGCATTTTGAGTTTCCTGAAGAGCCTGCAAGGATTTAAGAAGGGAGTGATTAGACATTTTTGCCTAGGGAATATCTCAAAGTTTGGGAAGGATGAGAAGTGGTCCCCCAAATATAGCTTCAAAAGGAGTAAATCCTCCTCCCTCAAGTAAGAAGTATATCAAGCCCTGAGTAGGGCAAAAGGGAAATGGCTGGCTCAGTTTTCATCAGTTTCTAAAACTAAGTTGGTTGGTCTCCTTAAGAGTTATGTTCATCCTTTTTTAAAATTCTGACCTGAACTCTATAGTCTATACATATAATATAATTTCCAATTAATATTTAATACCTAGATTTTGAGACACTTTGGTCATAAAGACCAGGCCATTGTCAACCCCAAAGTCAGAAACACTTCAACCCTAAGAATTATTTCCTGAAGAAGTTTCATAGCAAGTACAGGAACAACTGCTGTTTGGGTAGAATAGGTCTCTGTCCATTGTGAGTGTCTACAAACACTAGCAAATAAGTATAGCCAAAACCAGAAGGCCTTATTTAAATAAATCCAACCCCCAGTGTTCCCCAAGTCTATTTCCTTGTACCTGGATCCCTCATGGGATCTTTCTTCCCCCTTTGGGGTTTACTGAGCACAGGTAGCACATCTAAAAGTGATGCCTTTAATTAGGACTTTGAAAGTTGGAACATAATACCTGGGTCTGAGGAGTTCAGCAGTTTTATGGCCCTATGTGGGTGTCTTGGTGGAGATCAATAACCAGTCACTTTTCCAGACTACAGGAAGAAAGGTCTGCTGTCTGGAAGCATCCACCATCCTTGTTTGTCTGTGTGGCTAGTTCATGTTTAGCTATCATTCTTGACCAGTGTGTATTCTGGATGGTTCCATAAGCTGGGCTCCAGCAGGGGTTACCAATACATGGAGAGGCCCTACTGGTTCTAGGGTGGTCAAGCTCTGTTACCTCTGGCTTTTGGGCAATTTTATTTTTAATAACTTTTTAAATGGATAATGGCACCCTCCTGGGTAATCAGATAGCATCTAACAAGGCTACGATTTCTTTCCTATTTTGATTTATTTTCCTTCTGTGGTTAACAATCCTTTTTCCTTGTATGGATATGGGCTGTGGTAAAAGCATACTAGCTATCAGTGTGTATATTGATACCTTGTCTTTCTCCCAGCAGAGTGCCTGAGTTAATGCTAAAAGTTCAGGAGTTGGGTTCTTCTCCTGCTTAAAAATTATGATTGGATTGTCTTATCTTGGGTCACCACCTCTATTCCTGCATTCCTGATCTTGTTTTTGACAAAGCTGCTCCTATCTGTAAATAATACCCCATCTGGTATCACCAACAAGATGAAAGATGGATTAAGTCAATCACCTCAAAATAGTCATGCAGGGGACCTATGGGGTCATCATTTTCTGGAGACTTGCAGGAGATAGCAGGGTTGAGGGTTGAAGTCATGTGAACTCAGTGCTGGGTTGATCTAGATGCAGGATTTTATATTGGGTTACCTGGGTATGAGACATCCACCTCTCAGGTACCTGTTACTCCTATCCCCTTAAGAGGGCCTCAATGGAGTGTGGAACTGTCAGGAATAGTTCATGCCCTAAAATTAATTTGTCAGCTTCTTTTACCAGCTGGATGGTAACAAATATGGCCCTTATACATGCCAGCTATGTTTAGAGTAAGGGTTTTTAAAGGCAAAAACCACATTCTGGTGCCCTCTTTGGCAGCTGCAGTGGGAGGTTTTGTACAAGCAGACAGTTCAACAGAAGCTAAAGTAAGCAGTTATCTTGAAGGGGGGGTTGTACAAGCAGATGCTTAGTACAACAGAAGCTAAGTCAGCTAGGGTATCCTAGAATAGAATTGGAAGATAAATTAGGTGAAGCATCATACAACAGAGTTGGGTAATTTTTCATTAGATTCTCCCACAAGGGGATCAACTTCTAGTTAAATCTAAAATGGTCTTAGCAAGAAATACAGGATAGTTGCTGACCAGACATCTCAAGGAATAGCCACATTAGGTTCCTGTCAGCAAGCACCTCTTGACCACAGCAACAGTGTAAGTTTTGGTGTCTGCAGACAAGATGGCCTTTCCTTCAATCTCTGCTCCATTTTTTTTTTTTGTCCCTTTTCTTCCTTTGGACAGGAACATTTCTGAGTTAAAAAACTTTGAGATGGGTGGGTGCCCCCATCCCTCGACCAGGGGCCGTGTCTATCTGCTGGCGGTTGTCTCTACAGGTTCTATCCCAGCATAGGGGGATGCTGGAGCAGTGGGGTGGGAGAGTGTGGGTAGATGGGGGGGCACCCTCATGGAGGCAAAAGTGAGGGGAGAGAGTGTAGGATGGGGGTTTGGTGGAGGGGTAGCTGGGAAGTGGGATATCATTTGAGATGTAAATGAATGGAATTATTAAAAAAGAAAAGAATACAGAATAGAGGAACCTCTGCACTGTCCTATTAAATTTGGAACACAAATTAACAATTTAATAGTGTCCTATTAAATTTGGAACACTATAGACTACAGTTCTAGCTGCATTTCCCCTCTCCCCACCTATTTTTTTTTTTTTTTACAAGTCTTTAAATAAACGAGCATGTTATCCTCTTTCCTATTTACAGTTGTCATCAGGTTTTGGGGGTTAGTCTGGTGCTGCTATGTGTTCAGATGCTAAATACTGGCTCCCAAGGTCTGGTTGCTACTGATGAACTGATCCTCATGTACACCTCATGTACATTTTAAATTTAAAGTTATTGGTTAAATAAAAATGGTTACAACCAGTTACTGGGAAGAATAGAGGTAGGCAGAGTTTCAGTTCCTGGGCTGGGGGTTCACAGATAGGAGCCACATGGAGAAAGAGAGGAGGAAGAAGAGGGAGGAGGCCACCATGAGAAGAAATGGACCATGAGCACATGGCCAGGAGAAAGGGACCTTGAGGACAGGCTGATGGAGCAGAAATAACCCGGAAAGAACTCAAACAACAAGTACTTGGGGAGCACAGCTAGGAAATCAACAGTCTAGCACATAGAAAAATAGATTAGGGGTACTTTGCCCAGTAATTGTGCTACTTGCTGATTTTAAAAAATCCACAGAACTCTACCTCAATAATTAGGGGTTTGGTGGGTCATATTAATAACTAATAGAGTTATTAAATAACATTTAAGATCATTTACAATTAATTAGATATATAGTACAATGTAGAATAAATAACCCAAGAAAAATAAATAAACAAAACTTTGAATGGGAACTGATCTAGACATGACTTTGGTAAGGATTATATGCACCTTATAGAAGGTCATTGTTTTCAATTACACCTTACATTAATCTCCAACAGTTCAGGTCAGACATCAAAGGGGCATCCCTCCTGCTGAGGTCCTGTCTGGAAGCTGATGCCTTCAACAACCATAGAGAGATTAGGACTAGAGAAAGAGATTAGGACTAGAGAAAGGGCTCCATTTGCGTTGATAAGGAAGTTCACTCTGCCTTTAAATTCGATCTGCCTTTCACAAGAAATGGTAACCCAATGTTCTCGCCCTGAAACTAACCATTCAGTTCTTTCCCAATTGTCACTTTGTGCTGGCCTTATATGAAAAGTTGAATCTATTTAAAAGTTTCTGTTTCTGCTTTCATCAACCCCTTTTTGTTTACAGAAGTAGGCTCCTGTGAGTGGCTGATTGGAATACCAGTTCCACTTCATGAAATGAGGTGCTGTCCAGGTCAGGAATAGAAAATAAAAATAATTAAGAACTTAGGACCAGCTGGGCATGGTGGCACACATCAATGCTTGGGAGGTAGAGGCAGGTAAACTCTGTGAGTTTGTGGTCAGTTTGGTCTACAGAGCAAGTCTAGGATAGCCATGGCAGTTACACAGAGAAACCCAGTCTTCAAAAATAAACGAAACAAAACAAAAAACAACAACCCCCAGAAAACAAACAAATAACCAACCAACAACCAAACCAAAGCAACAAAACTAACACAAAACAAGACAAAATGAAAGAAAAGGGGAGAAAAATACTTAAGACCAAATTGTTTTAATTTTTATCTTTTGATAAGAGAAAAATCTGCCAATAAAAAGCTACTGGATATTGTCTTAAGTATTACCTTTTCAAGGACAAACAAAAGCTAAAAGAAGCTGAATTTTTCATGTTGAAAAGGCAGGAAAAATGTCCTCAGTCTTACCTGTTTGCAGTTCAGGCTAGCCTTGAACTGACTATGCAGCTGAAAACAACCTTGGAAGTTGATTCTCCTGACTCTCCCTTCTCCAGTGCTGAGATTATAGATTTGCACTCTACCTACTGAGCCTACCTCTACCTGATTTGTTTTACTTTCCTTTTTGTTTGTTTGCTTGTTTGTTTCTGAGGATTTATTTTTAAAAACTTGGAACTACTTTCTTCTCTGAAATATACAGATAGTTTTCGAAAGCCTAGATAAGATGGTGACCATCTTTCTGACTCATCTATAACTTCTCAAGAACTGCAGAGCCATCTCTTTATTACATAATCATCTAGGAAGATACATCCCATAAAACATTCCCTGCAGGAGTGCAGGTGCCTCCAAGGGTACCTTTCTCTAAGCAGTGAAAGCAGAAGCTATCTATGAACAGTTGGTTTCTTCCTTTGGATAAACTCTGTGGCAATATCAACTGAAAGAAAGTACACCAGGAGACATTAACCAGGTGTTGAGTAGGCTTTCCTTGAATCTGCCAGCCTGCACTCAGGATCGGAAGAGAGTACACATGCCCCTCCCCCCTCGAGGGGCAAAAGTTACAGAAGTGAGCTTTTGTAGGGGGTAGAATAGTGGCATGCTTAAAGGTTAGCTAGTCAGGTCCTGATTGGCTACAGACAGAACACTTCCAAATAAGAGGATGGCAATAAGCTGTTTGATGCAAAATGGTAATGCAGAAGACAGTAGGTTTTTATTTCCCCAGTGGGATGTGCTCATCAGAAGACTTGAAACACATCATCTTCTTGTGAGCAACTTGGTGATGAAGGTGGACTAAGACAAATGGTGTTACCAATGTTAAGTTCTATCAGAGACTAGAGGACTAGAAATGATTGGTGCTGACTGAAGTCAGCTTACTCAAGACTAGTTATTGTTTAAGGGGTTGTGCCTACTTCGCTATATAGAAGCCTGGGTGTTGGGGTCCAGGAGTTGTGTCACAAACCGTTCAAACACTGATTTTAGACAGACAGGGATACCTTATTGATCATATATGCTCCAGGACTGACTGGTCAGGACCATAGTACAGACTCAGGAGCTGAACTATGACCCCCAAGTCAAAATGCTATAGGGCTTTTTAAGCCTGATATCTTCAAACATCTATGCCAAGTCATTCCACCAATCAGGATTTAAGGATAGGGAATTTTCTTAGGAACATGTCTTTGTTGTACATCTATTCTGCTCTCATTCATTGGGGCATTCAACTGTGGCAGGGAACTTGCCTTCCCTAATATTCATGTCTTAAAGTTGCCAACCAAGGTATCAGTTACCCATCTACATATCTCTTTCTGCCTAGTAGGATGTCAGTTCCCAGGAAGGCTTTGGAAACTTAGATTTTGCTGAACCCCTACTCAAAATGAAAGTCTTATTTTAAATAGTTTCTTATATTGGAACAGGTGTCTGTCTTATGTTGGGGTCTATCCCAGGGACAGATTATAAAAGAAAATGCCAAAAAGCTCACACACAGTGTAAGAAATGCTGCTGGGTGATTGGTTCGAGTCCAAGCTTATTGTGGCTAACTATATAAATCAGTTCTAACTGATTTCTATTGTGATTGGTTTCCAAGGGCACAGAACATAACAGAATATGTAATCAACTTGGGCATGAGAAAGTTTCCTAGTAACAGCACAAACAACATATGAAAAATTTTTCTTATAATATTAGTAACTGCACAAAATGGCAAGCTAGACAAGTAACAGTTACCTAGACCTTAACATTCTACATAGGTCTTAACACTGGGATTGCTTTCTGGGTTCAAATTCTTAACAGTTGCCTCTGATGTGCATCACACCCATGTCTAGTGTTTATTCCATAGCTTTCCCCCCAAAGTCCTGTGGTAAAGAGAATTTGGGTTTTAAATTATTTTTCCCCAACATTTTCAAACACAGTACAATATGAAATAAATACTTGTTTTTTTATGATTATAATTGCAGACATAAAATACCTTTAAAACTAATAATTCTTATATGCTTAGACAACTGTGTCTCTAAAAAGCTATTGTTTATTATGTAATCAAGCCATTGCTAAAAATAAACCCAAGCCAGACATCTCTCTCTCTCTCTCTCTCTCTCTCTCACACACACACACACACACACACACCCCAATGATATTTACTTTGCAGCTCTTATAAATGAGTAATTTCAATAGTATTTTAGGAAGTAGAGCCATAGTAGTATTGGTAATTTGAATGTCTCAATATCAGTTGTAGTGTTATAAATATATCCATCTGGTCTACTTCCACTGAAGACTCATAGTTCCCCAGAACAATGATTTCTTTGTAAGCAGATGCATGAATTGTTTTGGAAGTAGGTAAATATCATATACGATAGGAATTAATTTGCAGTTAACTATATTTGATCCCTTTTACCCTAAAGATGGATTTTGGGAAAGTAACTCTCAGGAGGAAGAGGAAGAAGAAGAGAAAGGAGAAGGAAGAGGGAGGGGAGGAAGTACAAAGACTGTTGTCAGTAATCACTCTTATGCAGGTCTACAATTACGAAGAGCAAGTGGAGTGAAAAGAAATGTGAACTACACGGTTTAAAATGAAAACGCACCAGGAGATTTAATCTTGGAGCCAAGGCTTGTGCTAGAAGAAATGAGAAGATTAAAGAGAGGCCTTTAAAATAAAGGCTGAGGGAAATTTGTGCTTCTTAAAAACAACAACAAATCAAAGTTGCTATGAATAAGATCCAAAGGTACCAGGGTTCACCTGTAGTTGGTAGTCAAATTCGACAGTGTCACCCATCTGGTTCTGGCTTTAGTGTCATGGAAGATATTGTGATTACTGTCCCCAAAGCTCAGGGCAGGCAGAGAGACCTTAACTAAATTGACCTTGGAGGCTGGCTCTGACTGGGTGGTGCTCCTCCCCTTGGCCCTGTTCGGAGCTCGGAACACCATCTACCATTTTAACCTGACCCCTTTTGAGATCCTGTGTGGTACCCCAACTCCCTTGGTGTACACTGGGCTCTCCCAGGAGGTATCACAGAGCATGAGATTTGACCCAAACTGTCTGCCTTAGATGTTTCAGGGATGACAGAAACCCCTCACCGCTTCCAGACTGGTGACAGGATCTATATAAAGAGACATCGGCCACTGTTGCTGGAACCCAGATAAAAGAGACCCTTTCTGCCGCTGTTGACTGCTCCCACAGTCCTCAAGGTAGATAGTATTGAGGCCTGGATGCACGCTTCCCGTGTGAAACCTGCAGATGCCCCACTCTCCAGAGACACCTCCCCCCCCCCCCCCGCTGGATGGTACAGAAAATGGACAATTTGCTCAAGCTCAAGATCACTGGACCTTGATCATGACTGTTTGTAGTTCCTTTAGACAGCACTCACTGTCTCCCTTCTGTTGTGGTTGGGGGTGGCTGGGGTAGCCACCAAGACCTCCACTTTGGTCTTACAAAGGAAAAACCATTAGTCATCTTAAGGAATCACTGGCTTCCGTTATCAGAAGTAGTACTATAGAATAAGAAGAGATGCTGCCTTCGCTGAAGAGTGTTGCTTTTATATAGACCGTTCTGGGGTTGTTAAAGATTCAATTGCCAAGGTGAGAATAGGGTTAGCCAAGTGGAAGAGAGAGAGGAAACAGAGTCAGGGCTGGTTCAAGTCTTGGTTTAACCTCTAAGTCTTATAGCTATCAACAATAGCTTCAAGATTGAACTATGCACAAGAAAAAGGGGGGAATGAAAGATCAGCTCAGGAACTTTGAGATATTCCATCAGGGTCCCCTCCCCCCTCCAAGCACATGGAAGAAACAGGTTAGAAAACAAGTAGGCTGGGAGGGAGGGGCTGATTAAACCCCTGCTACTTCACTCCCTAAAGACCTATCCGTTTAAAAGTCACACTGTTCTGCCAATCACATTGTACCTAATGGAGACTGCTCTAAAATCCCATTTAAGGTCCCTGAACAGGCTCTGGGGGGGTCGCCTCCCATCTTGGTATGTAGAATGACCTCAGCATGCTGATGAATCAACAAATTTCTCTTGCATTTTGCATCAAAAAAAAAAAGTAAATGGGTTGTAACATCTTCCTCTTTGTTGAGGAGAGCTGCTAAGGGAAGGAGTGTGGTAAGGGAGACCCTGAGAAGCCATTGTGAGAAGCTGTGAAAATGCAACTTGGCTTGTACTGGAAACCCCATCATTTTGGAAGTTGGAGGGTTGTGGGATATTTACCACAGAGAGTTGCATATGAAGAATGGAACCTACCCAAGGGAGAAAACTGTGCAGGCATGGAGCCACAGAATTGGAAGTTTGTCCTGCTGGGTTTCAGCCTTGTTTTGGCTAAGCATTCATCAGCATAACCCTATTACTGTCTTTTAAAATGGTAATTTATATTTTGTGCCATTGTATTTTTGAAGGGAATAATTTTCTTTTTTTCTTTTACCAGGAATTGTAATTAAGATACTGCTTTGAGTTTCAGAAGAGACTTTGGATTTTTAAACTGTGTTGAGATTGTGAAAGACTACGGATCATTTGAATTTATACTAACTACATTTTATATTATGATTTGCTTGCAGCCCTATGAGGGGCAGGGAGTAGAATGTGGTGGTTTCAATGAGAATGGCCCCCATAGGCTCATATCTTTAAATACTTGGTCGCCAGTTGGTGGAATTGTTTAGCAAGGATTAGGAGACATGGAGTAGGTATGTCACTGAGAGCAGGTCTCAAGTAATTTCTAGTGCTGACTCTAGGACACTGTCATTGTAGATCATAATGTAAGGGCTCAGCTGTTTCTTCACTCTGTCATTACGGATTTTAACCCTTTGTGCTGACTAGTTTTATGACAATTTGACATAGGCTAGATTAACTTGAGAACTGAGAACCTCAACTGAAAAATATCAGCACAAGATTGGCCTGTGGGTAAGTCTGCAGGGCATTTTTAAAAGTTTTGAGTTTTAAGTTTTTGATGTGGGAGGGCCCAGCCCATTATGGGTGTAGAAACCAGAGGCTTGTGGTCCTAGGTGCTATAAGAAAGCAGACTGAGCAAGCCATGAGGAGCCAGTAAGTGAAGAACATACTCCTGTATGGCCTCTGTATCAGCTTCTGCCTCCAGGTTCTTGTCCTGACTTCCTTCATAATGGTCTATGATCAGGACATGTAAACTGAAATAAACTTTTTCCTCCCCATGTTGCTTTGGGTCATGGCATTTTATCACAGAAATAGAAGTTCCGACGAAAACACCCTCTGAAACCATAAGAAAATTAGATGCTTTCTTTTATAAGTAACTTGGTCACAGTGTTTTCTCATAGCAATAGAGCAGGAACTAAGACAGATATCTACTACCTAGAAAGCTGCAATGGTCAGAAGCATATGCAAGTCTTAGCAAAGCGCTTTCCACTAGCCTCTTTTTAGAAAGCAAACTGACTAAAAGAAAGTGTGATATTCTTGAAAACAATGGAGGATTCTTAGTTTGTTTGTTTGGTTTTTTTTTTTTTGATACTTTATTTACATCTCAAATGTTGTTCCCTTTCCAGGTCTCCCCTTTGGAAAACTCCTATCCCATTCCCTCTCACCCTACATCTAAGAGAGTATTCTCCCACCCACCCACCCACTCCTGTCTGGGCTCTAACTCAGGAATTAGGGATCTGGGTGTTCATGGTCAGAAAAAGTATCCACTGAGTTATTAGTTTGCAAGTCTTTGTCCCATGAATTTGAAACATTAAATTCATCAAATAGGAAGGTGTGTGTGTGTGTGTGTGTGTGTGTGTGTGTGTGTATAGACAGAAAGAGATAGTTATAGTTCTTTAAACAGTCAACAATTTATCAGCAAATTATGCATAACATAAAGTATATAAATAAGTATATACATATATAAGTAAGTATATATAAAAGTATGTATATACTTATATAAGTATGTAAATATATAAAGATAATAATAATATATGTAGATAGATAACAATCTTCTGTGATTGTTATCTTTCTATTTCTGTGACAAGGTACTTAAGAAAATCAAGTTTCTTTTTGTCTGTTTTTGAAATAAAGTTTCATATATTTCACGTTGATCCCAAACTCACTACGAAATGAATCTGTCCCAGAATTCTTCATCCTTTGGTCTCCCAAATGTCAGAATTAGAGGTGTGACTTCCATACCTAGCTAATAGAATCACCTGAAAGGAACATTTTTCTTCAGCTCATCACTATAGAGTTTACATCTATGTTTGCCTGGCTTCACCACTGTAGGCTTGAGACAAGTCTCAATGTCATGGTGGGCAGAAAAATTGCCCATCATTTGGCTGAACCAGAAAAGGATGGGAGAAAGAGGCAGGGGATAACATGTAGCTCCCAAGGGCAAGTTCCTAAGCATATACTCTAGGAACCTAGGCTTCCTTTCCTAGGTTTCTATCATTTAACAAGTCAGATTATGAATTCACTAATAAATGAATCCGTGATTGAGGTCAGAGCCCTCAAGGTGGAGCACTTCTTACCTTTGAGTATTGTTACATGAGGGTCCAGACCTCAACTCATGAGCCTTTGGGGGACATGCCACATCTAAGCTATAGTGTTTGTATCTAAGAATCAATTCATATTGTACAGCTGTACACAGAGAATGCTTTTTGTGGTGATCACTCCATTTGTACTATGGCATAAAAGGAGTCTTGTTTTGTAGCTACGTGCTATTGAGCCATTATGAAATTCCTCTACTCATAAGCAAAAATATATTGTAGCACTGCAGAGAAACTTATGGGGAAATGGCCACTTATATATAGCCATTGTGGGTGTTCACATTTTAAAACAGATGGAAAGTAGTGTCTTCTAATTGCATACAGAGTGACGAGCAAGCCAATTACACTTCAAGCATCTTGATATAAGCATTCTTTCAAAGGAGTCAATCATAGGATAAACATGGGTTATGAAAACCTTTGGAAAAACTCTTTCTTCACAACTGAAGAAACTCTTCACAGCCTTCCTGAGAGGTAGGGTTTCTGGTGATTTGCCAGATACAGGAACATCTTGCTGACACTCTCTGGGTCAGGGCTCTCAACAGCATCAGTACTTGGTAAATGTAGCCTGAGAAAGAGGGAGGAAAGCAAGTAGTACAGAAAAAATGTTTGCCAGTTATTGATAGAAATAGCTAGTTTAAGTTTCCTAGGAGAGAGTATAATTTAACTATGTAGTGACTGTTTTGTTTCACTGTTTCTGTGTTAATTGCTTTGCTTCTTTGTGAAAGCCACACCAGATCTTTTTCTCAGTGCTAAGGTTGCTCTATGGACCTGCTGTCATAACTAAACAACTATAGTAGGGAAACATACATAACTGGGGAAATTACTGCCAGCTGCCAGGGGCCAAGATTCCATGTGTTTAGATTTGTCTTAAAGAAAGAACCTCTCTACATAATTTTACGTAGCCAAGTTTACTTAAAACTTTTGATTATTACTAGTTTGCAGGCAGAATATGATATTTCTTGTGTTATGTAGCAATAATTTAAAAGATATCTAATTTAGAATAAAATGCTATCCCTGCTAACTTTATGGATCTACATTACAGCAGTTCAAGAGAGCTGGCGGAATAGGCCTGGCTGTCTGCTTAGCTTTTGTCTGTGGGAGGACATTCAGAACAATGGCTGCCCTTGACAGCTTTCATGCTACAGCTCTCAGCTCTCCTATGGTTCTTCAGATATTTAACCCAGCCTCCCAACTGTGTTATTTCTTTGAAAAGGAGTATCTAACTCTAATAATATCGACCTCATTCTAAATCACTCTGTCTTTGGCCCATGCACCCACAAAGATGCCAGCTGGTGTTCTGGGAAGTACAGATCTGCATGTGCTGAGTCCCGGTGAGGGGGATCATTGTGGTGGGTTTTTGCTCCTGGGATCCTACTGCTGAAGCAAGCTTTAAGCAGGCATGGTCTTGACATAACTCAGTATCAGGCACCCTGCCTCTCTCTCCTGACTCTTTCATGTACAATATGAAAAGATTCAGGAGTTTCAAAGCCACATTTAGCCAACTGGTAATAACATCCATGGGATCCAAGCTCCTTTCTTCCATCTCTCAAGTGGGTGCTACAGTAACTGACACACATTCTCTGGCCTTCAGCAAGACAGGCCATGTGATATGTAGGTTTATAGGAAGGATTAGATCACAGAGTTACATAAACTGAGTTCCTAATCTGTCTGCAAGGTGGGGGCTCAGGAAAGCAGGTGATGTAGTTATTCTCCAAGCCAGTGACCTGAGAAACAAGGGTCTGATGGTCTGAGAATGGAGTCTGCTGTCCGAGAGCAAAGAAGATGGATGTCACAGCTCAGAAAGTGAAAGCTAATTTGTTCTTTATTGTTGTTGTTCAGGACTTTAAAGGATTAAATGGTGTCCATTTACACTATTAATTGGACAACATCCTATATTAGGTTCCCAACTCGAAACAGACATCTTAACCACAGAGACCGCTGCCAGGTCTTACCTTAAAGGAGTCAGGATCTCCTTAAAACTCCTCACATCAGTTTGAAGTCACTGTGGAGAGTCATCACTTATTTTCAGTTGAGGAAACTAAAGCCCAAATAGGTTTGCTGGGGAACCTGCTGACTCAAGGAAGCAGAAGAATAAGAAGCAGAAGTGTGGAGTAAGCACCACATCTGTGCCAAGTCATTTGCATTTCAGGGACTGTGAGTTTTCACATGGGTTTCAGAAGGGCATAAGAACAACTTATTTCCATTTTTGTTTGAATACTTCCTACATATCATGCATGGTCTGTTATAGGAGGAACAGCAGGGACACATGGGAACACTTTTATAATATATTAAAGGTCTCAAGTAGTTAACGTCAGATCGTTAAGCCAACTACGGGACTCTTGCAAGGTCAGTGCTGGGGATGCACGAACAAACTCATGAAACCAACTCTGGGCCAGAATTTTAGAGGGATGCTTTTGTTTGTTTTGCTTTGAATTTTCAAGACAAAATCTCATGAATCCTGGCCTCAAATTTGCTATGCATTCACTATGGATAACTTTGAACTTCTGCTCCTCCTGTGTCCATTTCCCCGGTACTAAAATACGGTTATGTGCCACATGGCCAACTGCAAGACAGCTTTTCAGAGGATTTTGCATTTAGTAACAATATGTCAGCTTAAAGTAATAGCAATAATAATACTTGAGTGGCAAAAGAATAAATTTTACATGTACTATAAATCATTTCAGAATGAATTGACCCACTGCTCCTAGTTCCCATGTATATTCCAGGATTTGTTTGAACATAAAAAAAGGAGTTACTCAGACGGAGACCACTACCAATAACTACGGCAAATCAAAATGCAAGGTTGTAGAGCCCAGTCCCAATAAATATACCTACAGAACACTCCCCTACCTAAGGCTCAGGGAAGAGGAGGCAGAAAGATTGTAAGAGCCAGGGAATCAGGGAGTTTCTTGTGAGATTGTTTTTTCCAATAGCATCCGAAGCTACACCACTAAAGTCTCATCAACATGGCTGCTGAAGCATGAGCTGAACAAGGGTGACACCAATGGACATCCAAAGTGGATGGGAGAAAGCCTATGAGGCCCCAACCTTACATTAAGAACTGTGAGCAACAAGAGATGTGGCCTTCCGCAGAGAAAAACACACCAATAGTCTAGGGCCAAATGGTGATCCCTGAAAAAATACATACAAATAAGATTATACAGGCTAAGCAGGTGATATTTATATATTAATGAAAAAGAAGACCATGGCTTTGAAGGAGAGTGGGGAGGAAGGAATGGGAATTGTATTAATCTTAAAAATTAAAGTAATTTTAATCTCAAAAATTTAAAAAGGGAAGCTACTGAGGGATTCTAAGTTTAAAGGTTAGGGTGACCAACCACTCTGGAGAGGGCTGTGTCTGCAGCTCAATGGAGTTTGGGGTCCTGGGTTGCTAAGTGCATTGCCAGAAAGGAAATGTGATTGCTCTTCTTGGTTGTTAACTTGACTACATCTGGAATAAAATGGAGGGCACATCTGTGAAAGAGTTTTTTGCTTAGTTTGAAGTGAGTGGATCCTCTTATATTCCTAACCTTGGAAGTAGGAACATACATGCCTTTGATTCAGATCTTGAGGAAGAAATACACACCTTTAATTTGGGTCACACTTCTGCTGAAAGCCCATATAAGAATATGGAAGAAAGAAGCTTTGGCTCTTTGCTTGCCTTCCCTTGCTAGCAGATCCATTCCGTCACTGGTGTTAGAGCCACCCTCTTCAGGATTCCAGCATGTATTGAAGACCAGCTGAGACATCTGACCTCATGGGCTTAGCAACTACTGGATTCTTGGTCTTTCTGTTCATAGACAGCCATTGTTGGACAGGCTGGCCTACAGCCTGTAAGTAGTTCTAATAAAGCTCAATATATATGTATTATATATATAATGTCTGTGTGTGTGTATGTGTGTGTGTGTGTGTGTGTGTATGTGTGTGTTCTGATACTTCAGAGAACCCTGAATAATACAGGGATGTATGTATAGCTCAAGTGAGGTGAGATCCCAGGTAGCTGAGATATTTTACCCTTGTCTGCTTTAAGAGAGAATGTTTTATAAAGAAAAATGAGGAATGAATCAAAGAGAGAACAGAACAAAAACAATACTCTGAAAATAAAATGAAATAGCTGCTTGCATATAATATATAATATATATATATATGCCTATAGAGTGGCAGAATTCTCGTTGATATACAAAGTGGAGAAGAATATTTTTTTGATAGATAAAATGTGTATCTGAATTATTTGTAGAGTTCTCTCTGATAATGTAGAGGGAAACCATTAACAATTGCCTGTGTGTTGAACAAAAGTTATTTTAAACATAGGCTATCCCATAGTTAATATAAATTTCATTATGTTTTCCCTCAAAATCAGTTGCTTTCCAGGAAAGGTGAACAAACTAGTTGCCTGCCATTTTCCTGAAAAACTCTTTTGATGTTTTTTCCACAAAGGCTTTTTTCACCTGTCTATCTCACTTTTGTCTACTACCATTGGACGATGTTTATCTATATAAATTCAAGGCCACCAGCTAAATGCCCTTAAAGTCCAATTTCAATTTTTATTTTTTAAATATTAATATAGGAAGAAGACTGTATTCTATCTCATTCTGGTTTCTGTATTCAATGAAGTTCATTGTGGTACCACTCTGTGCAGCAGACCAGAAAGTCACTCATGGGGATGCCTCTGTGCATTAGCTATTTTAAAGACTGATAAATATAGGTGCTAAAAGCTTAAATATCTGTACATAGTCACTAGAGCTCATGGAGTTTTTAAATTATATATTCATTAATATGGTCTCTATGCTTTTCAGCCAATGCTTTAATTTGAACTATTTTATTTTGATAGCCCTATAACAAAGTCCCAGAAATATACATTTTATGGATATCATATCATACACAGAAAATTAAATCTGCTTACTCCACCAATATAAATTTATGATTGAAATATTTAATGAAGAATTATAATTTTTAGTGATGTTTATTCCAGTCTCCTAAGTCTTTATTGAAATACATTTTCAATACATGTAGCATAGAATTTATCTCATTAGTCATTTTTGGTCTGTATGCAATGATTTTGTAACACAGACCTTCACTTGAACTTCCAAATGTACATTTGCCTTTTTATGTAAAGCTTAGCCTTTTTTTAAATAATAAAAGTTATTGCATATACTTGTGCATCTCTGAAACAATATAATAAGAACTGATAATTTAATTATGGAGTATTTCCAAAAGTATCATAGATCCAGGCTGGTCACTTTATGCAAAGGTAAATGGGTAAGGGGAGTGCTAATTTCCATAGTGCATTAACCCCTGGTACACTTTTGGCTGAATCAATGACTCGGAGATAAAGTCTTATAAAAAGAAACAGGATACCAAGGATATTGGAAAGGCCTACCTTATTTTTAGTATCTTAAAACAAAAACACAAAGCAAAACCTCTTTCTGTACTTCTTGACTGCCACAAATTGGCAGCTTTTCTTGATCCTGTTCTTTGCCTCTACTTTTCCACTACTATATATGAGAGTACACCATGCGGGTATATGGGAGGACAGGAGTTGACTTGTATGAATCACTCGGTCACTCTCCGTTTAATTGAGGCAGGATGGTTTGCTGAGCACCAAGCATGCTGGTTTGGTTATCTGGCCACATTGACCCAGGGTGCCTTGACTGTGCTCCCTTGGTATTGGAATTATGAGGAGTTGCCATGCCTAATCAAATTTTACCTGGAATCTTGGTTCTGGGCCTTTGAACTCAGATCTTTAAGCTTTGCCCAACAAACATTGAGTCATCTCCTGAGCTCATACATGAATTTTGATATTGAAAATGTTTATTGCTGTTCAGAAGACTGAGGGTGATTAAGTAGAGAAAGTGTGATTTGAGTAACCCTTTGAAATCTCTACTGTTTTTTTTTTTCCCCCATTGGAGTTAGCAGGAGGATCCTGATCATAGGTATGTGGTTCACAATGGTGTGCATAGATAACCATTTTAGAGAGTTGCTAAGAGTTTTTTTTTTTTCCAAGAAAAACTTAAAATATGGTCTGAGGAACATGAGCATCAGTTTAAAAGCCCATTGAATTGTCAGACGAACATGTTGGTCTGAGGTCTCATCATTTCTTACTGTGATAGGATATGTGCCTTTGTCACTTTCTGTATTCTCAGCACTAAGGCAGGGCTTGGCATGTACTAAACACTTAGGAAATGTCTGGTGCTTTGACTATGACTAGAAAATCATAGAAAGATAACCATTACCATTAATTTACCTTTTTTTTCTTCTTATATAGAGAAAAACTATCTGAAAACTTATTTATCTTGTACAGAAGTTCCCTTTGTTAGTTCTTTAAAAAAACAAAACTATAGTGAGAATAATGAAGGTGAAGAGATGATTCATTTGCTGTGTTGGAAGCCGGGAAAAGGATAGCATTTAAGTGATTGTTAAAGTGCAATCAACAAAATTACAATACCTTGTAAATGTTAAACTCATTTATGTGAAAAGCTATTAGGTATTAATTGTGGTGTTATGCTTCTGAAACTTTGCCTGCCTTGATAATTTATGGTAATAGCTTTATATGAAGTCTAAGGAGGAAATGGATAAACAGACATGATTTGATTATGTTTGATATTTTTAAAAATTGTATTTTTGTATAATTCATACCATCTCTTTTCAGGTTACTCTGTTTCCATGGAAATAATAACAAATTTGTGATACATAAAACACTTATCTCTTGAGATTTGTTATTGAAGCTGATAGGAAATATCCTGAACCAAAGATCTGAAACCATTAGCACCTCAATTGGGTTGTCATATCCTTTAGGGTAATTTCAATTCAGCAACATGGCTGTTGTGGCAAGGGATCATATCAAAAGACCTTCTGGGTCTGTGGAACTGAATGGAAGGACACATCTTTAATTCCCCTAGATAGAAAACCAAGCATGCTCTTATCTTTAATCCAAATCAATGAAGGTAAAGTCAGTTTGTAGAAGAAAGCAGCCATATTTGAAAGTGACTTCTAATTGAGGGGTAGACAAAGTGATGAATCAGAGAAAGGTTTGACAGAATGAGTCAGAGTTAGAATATGCCCAACTCACATAAAAACAAAACAGGAAAAAAAAGCAACCTAAGCTAGCAGTGCAGAAAGAGGGAGTGGGGCACTTTTTACCAGGATAGTTTTACAGAGATAGGTTGCAGAGAGAACAAGCTATACACAGGTAGAGACAGAACAAGCCAGAGAAGGAGAAAGCTAGATGATTAGAACAGACTGTCAGAGTCAGTTTGAGGCAAAGTAGAGCAATTCATGCAGAAGCCCATTTGAGTCATTTAGATTGTAGAGGAGTTTGGGCCAGAAAAACTTAGTTCAACCAGCCAGTCAAAGTTCAGGAAGAGATAGAAAGGGTGAGTTTATTGAGCAATAAGTCTCCAAGATGACAATTATATCTGGTGAATAGAAGTTATTTTTACAATATCCAAACTTAATCTTAAAAAAAAAGTACATATTCTAATTCTCTAATAAAAGAAAAAAATTTGATATTTATTTACATTTCAAATGTCTTCCCCTTTCTAGGTCTCCCCATTGGAAACACTCTATCCCATCCCCCCACCCTCTGATTCTATGAGGGTATTCCCCCACCCCCACACCCATTCCAGTCTTCCCTCCCGGGCATTCACCTAAACTGGGGCATCTAACACCCTCAGTCCCAAGGGCCTCGTCTCCCACTGATGTCCAACAAGGCCCTCCTCTGCCACATATGTGGCTAGCACCATGGGTCCTTCCATGTGTATTCTTTGGTTGGTGGTCCAGCCTATGGGAGCACTGGGGGGGGGGTTGTTAGGCCAGTTGACACTGTTGCTTCCTCCATGGGGTTGCAAACTCCCTCAGCTCCTTCAGTCCTTTCTCCAACTCCTCATCAGGGACCCCCACTCTCATTTTATTAGTTGCTGTGAATTGAATCTTGGGTATTCCGAACTTTGGTCTAATATCCTCTTATTAGTGAGTACATACCATGTTTGTTGTTTTGTGACTGAGTTACCGCACTCAGGATGATATTTTCAAGTTCCATCCATTTGCCTGCGAATTTCATGAAATCATTGTTTTTAATAGCTGATTAGTATTCCATTGTGTAAATGTATCACATTTTCTGTATCCATTCCTCTGTGGAGGGACATCTGGGTTGTTTCCAGATTTTGGCTATTATAAATATGGCTACTATGAACATAGTGGAGCATGTGTCCTTACTACATGTTGGAGAATCTTCTGGGTATATGCCCAGGAGCTGGGTCCTCAAATGGTATTATGTCCATTTTTCTGAGGGTCCGCCAAACTGATTTCTAGAGTGGTTGTAGCAGTTTGTAATCCCACCAGCAATGGAGGAGTGTTCCTCTTTCTCCACATCCTCACCAGAATCTGCTGTTACCTGAGTTTTTGATCCTAACCATTCTGACTGGTGTGAGGTGGAATCTCAAGGCTGTTTCAATTTGCATTTCCCTGATGACTAAGGATGTTGAACATATCTTTAGGTGCTTCTCAGCCCTTCGAGTTTCCTCAATTGAGAATTCTCTGGTAAGCTCTGTTTCCCCTTCTTTTGACAGGGATATTTGGTTCTCTGGAGTCTAACTTCTTGAGTTCCTTGTATATATTGGATATTAGCCCTCTATCGCATGTGGAATTGGTGAAGATCTTTTCCCAATCTGTTGGTTGCCATTTTGTCCTATTGACTGTGTCCTTTCCCTTACAAAACCGTTGCAATTTCATGAGGTCCCATTTGTCAATTCTTGATCTTAGAGCACAAGCCATTGGTGTTCTGTTCAGGAACTTTTCCCTTGTACCCAAGTGTTTGAGACTTTCACCCACTTTCTCTTCTATTAGATTCAATGTTTCTGGTTTTATGTGGAGGTCCTTGATCCACTTGGACTTGAGCTTTGTACAGGTAGATAGGAATGGATCAATTTGCATTCTTCTACATGTGGACAGCCAGTTGAACCAGCATCATTTGTTCAAAATGCTGTCTCATTTCCATTGGATGGTTTTAGCTCCTTTGTCAAAGATCAAGTGACCGTAAGTGTATGGGTTCATCTCTGTGTTTTCAATTCTATTCCATCAATCTACCTGCTTGTCACTGCACCAATACCATGCAGTTTTTATCACTACTGCTCTGTAGTACAGCTTGAGGTCATGGATGCTGATTCCTTGAGAAGTTCTTTTGTTGTTGAGGATAGTTTTTGCCATCCTGGGTTTTTTTGTTATTCCATATGAATTTGAGAATTGCTCTTTCTAAGTCTATGAAGAATTGAGTTGTAATTTTGATGGGGATTGCATTGAATCTGTAGATTGCTTTCAGCAGGATGACCATTTTATTATATTAATTCTGCCAGTCCATGAGCATGGGAGATCATTCCATCTTCTGAGGTCTTCTTCGATTTCTTTCTTCAGAGACTTGAAGTTTTTGTCATATAGATCTTTCACTTGTTTGGTAGAGTCACACCAAGATACTTCATATTGTTTATGACTATTGTGAAGGGTGTCATTTCCCTAATTTCTTTCTCAGCCTGTTTGTCCTTCAAGTATAGGAAGACTACTGATTTGTTTGAGTTAATTTTATATCCGGCCACTTTGCTGAAGTTGTTTATCAGCTTTAGGACTTCTCTGGTGGAGTTTTTCGGGTCACTTAAGTATACCATCATATCATCTGCAAATAGTAATGTTTTGATTTCTTCCTTTCCAATTTGTATCCCTTTGACCTTCTTTTGTTGTCTAATTGCTCTAGCTAAAACTTCAAGTACTATATTGAATAGATAGGGAGAGAGAGGACCGCATTGTCTAGTCCCTAATTTTAGTGGGATTGCTTTAAGTTTCTCTCCATTTAGGTTGATGTTGGCTACTGGTTTGCTGTATATTGCTTTTACTATGTTTAGGTATGCTCTTTGAATTCCTGATCTTTCCAAGACTTTTATCATGAAGGGATGTTGAATTTTGTCACATATTTTTTCAGTATGTAATAAAATGAACATGTGGATTTTTTTCTTTGAGTTTATTTTTGTAGTGGATTACATTGATGGATTTCTCAATTGAATCCCTGCATTCCCTGGGATGAAACCTACTTGATGGTGATGAATGATCATTTTGATGTAGTCTTTGATTTGGTTTGTGAGAATTTTATTGAGTATTTATGCATCGATATTCCCAAAGGAACTTGGTCTGAAGTTCTCTTTCTTTGTTGTGTCTTTGTGAGGTTTTGGTATCAGTGTAACTGTGACTTCATAGAATGAATTGGGTAGTTAGTTGTTCTCTCTGTTTCTATTTTGTGTAATAGTTTGAAGAGTATTGGTGTTAGGTCTTCCTTGAAGGTCTGATAGAATTCTGTCCTGAACCCATCTGGCCCAGAGCTTTTTTTTCTTTTTTCTTTTGGTTGGGAGACTTTTAATGACTTCTTCTATTTCTTTATGGGTTATGGGACTGTTTAGATAGTTTTTCTGATCCTGACTTAACTTTGGTATTTGGTATCAGTCTAGAAAATTGTCCATTTCATCCAAAGTTTCCAATTTTGTTGAGTATAGGCTTTTTGTAGTAGGATTTGATGATTATTTGAATTTCCTCAGATTCTGTTGTTACATCTCCCTTTTCATTTCTGATTTTGTTAAGTTGGATACTGTCTATGTGCCCTCTGGTTAGTCTGGATAAGGGTTTATCTATTTTGTTGATTTTTTCAAAGAACCAGCTGCCAGTTTTGTTGATTCTTCGTATATTTCTTTTTGTTTCTACTTGATTTATTTTAGCACTTAGTTTGATTATTTCCTGCCTTCTACTCCTCTTGGGTGTATTGGCTTTTTTTGTTGTTGTTGTTCTAGAGCTTTCAGGTGTGCTGTTAAGCTACTAGTGTTTGCTCTCTCCACTTTCTTTTTGGAGGCACTCAGAGCTAAGAGTTCTCCTTTTAACACTGCTTTCCTTGTGTGTGTCCTATAAGTTTGGATATGTTGCCATTTCATTTTCATTAAATTCTAGGAAGTCTTTAATTTCTTTATTTCTTGCTTGACAAAGTTATCATTGAGTAGAGCGTTGTTCAGCTTCCATATGTAGGTGGGTTTTCTGTTGTTGTTGTTGCCATTGAAGACCAGCCTTATTCCATAGTGATCTGATAGGAGGCATGGGATTATTTCAATATTCTTATATCTGTTCAGGTTTGGTTTGTGACCAATTATATGGTCAATTTTGGAGAAGGTACCGGGAGGTGCTGAGAAGAAGGTATATTCCTTTGATTTAGGATGAAATGTTCTATAGTTATCTTTTAAATCCATTTGGTCCATAACTTCTGTTAGTTTCACTGTGTCTCTGTTTAGTTTGTTTTTCCAAGATCTGTCCATTGATGAAAGTGGCGTGTTGAAGTCTCCCACTATTATTTTGTGAGGTGCAATGTGTGCTTTGAGCTTTAGTAAAGTTTCTTTTATGAATGTGAGTGTCCTTGCATTTGAAGCACAGATGTTCAGAATTGAGACTTCTTCTTGGTAGATTTTTCCTTTGATGAGTATGAAGTGTCCTTCATTATCTTTTTTAATGACTTTTGTTTGAAAGTTGATTTTATCCAGTATTTGAATGGCTACTCCAGCCTGTTTGATTGGGACCATTTGCCTGGAAAATTGTTTTCCAGCCCTTTACTCTGAGGTAGTGTTTGTGTTTAACTCTGAGGTGCATTTCCTGTATGAAACAAAATGCTGGGTCCTGTTTATGTATCTAGTCTGTTAGTCTATGTCTTTTTATTGGGGAATTGAGTCCATTGATGTTAAGAGATATTAAGGAATAGTGATTGTTGCTTCATGTTATTTTTGATGTTATTTTTAAGTTTGTGTGGCTATCTTCTTTTTGAAAGATGGTACTTTCTTGCTTTTTCTAGAGTGTAGTTTCCCTCCTTGTGTTGGTGTTTTCCATCAATTATCCTTTGTAGGGCTGGGTTTGTGGAAACATATTTTGTAAATTTGGTTTTGTAATAGAATATCTTGGTTTCACCATCTATGGTAACTGAGAATTTTGCTGGGTATAGCAGCCTTGGCTCGCAGTTGTGTTCTCTTAGGGTCCTTATGAGATCTACCCAGGATCTTCTAGCTTTCATAGTCTCTGGTGAGAAGTCTGGTGTAATTCTGTTAGGTCTGCCTTTATATGTTACTTGACCTTTTTCCCTTACTTCTTTTAATATTCTTTCCTTGTTTTGTGAATTTGGTGTTTTGACTATTATGTGACAGGAGGAAATTCTTTTCTGGTCCAATCTATTTGGAGTTCTGTGGGCTTCTTGAATGTTTATGTTCATCCCTTTCTTTAGGTCAGGGAGTTTTTCTTCTGTAATTTTGTTGAAGATATTTTCTGGCCTGTTAAGTTGGGAATCTTCACTCTTTTCTATACCTATTATCCTTAGGTTCTGACTTCTCATTGTGTCCTGGATTTCTTGTATGTTTTAGGTTAGGAGTTTTTTGCATTGTGCATTTTCTTTGACTGTTGTATCCTTATTTTCTATGGTATCTTCTGCACCTGAGATTCTCTCTTCTATCTTTTGTATTCAGTTGGCGTTGCTTCAATCTATGACTCCTGATCTCTTTCCTATGTTTTCTATCTCCAGGATTGTCTCTCTTTGTGATTTTTTTATTGTTTCTATTTCCATTTTTATATCACAAATGGTTTTGTTCACTTCCTTTGCCTGTTTGATTGTGTTTCCCTGTAATTCTTTAGGGATTTTTGTGTTTCCTCTTTAAGGGAGTCTATCTTTTTACTTGTGTTCTCTTGTATTTCTTTAAGGGAGTTATTTATTTCCTTTTTGAAATCTTCTATCATCATCATGAGATGTGATTTTAAATCTGAGTCTTGCTTTTCTGGTGTGTTAGGGAATCCAGATCTTGCTGTGGTGGGAGAACTGGGTTCTGATGATGCCAAGTTGCCTTGATTTCTGTTCCTTATGTTCTTGCCCTTGCCTTTTGCCATCTAGTTATCTCAGGTATTAGCTGGTCTTGCTCTGTCTGACTGTTGCTCATCCTTCCTGCAAGCCTCTCTGTCAGTACTTCTTGGAGACCAGTTCTCTCTGATAGAAATTTGGGTTTGGAGAGCTGCGGTTCAGGGTCAGCTCTGGGGTGCAGACAGAAACCAGAAGTATCCTGTCCCCAGCTCTTCCTTGGTTCCTGTGTCCTGATGGCTCTGCAAGAGTCCCTCTTGATCCATGAATTTGAACAGAAGTGGTCTTGCCCTTTGAACAGAAGGTGTGTCAGCACTCCTGGTATACCAGCTCTCTCCTAGAACTATTTGAGTATGGATGTCTGTGTCACAGGATCAGCTCCCAGGCCACAGAAGGTGACTGGAAGACCACTCCTTAGTTTGTGTGTCCTGAGGGTTCCTGGTGGGTCCTGCTGATCATAAGTGCTGGTCTTACCTCCACTCACAGACTTGTCAACACTTCTGGGAGGCTAGCTTTCTCCAGGCGCTATTTGGCTATGGAGCCCTGTGACACAGACTGAGGTCCCCAGCCACAGATAGAAATCAGAAGCGAAAATCTTTTATACACATTTGTCATATGAATTGTATAGGCATAAGGAAGTGAGTTTAGTTGTTAATGGGTTAAAAACCATGACAATGTCATAGACAATCTCATTGCTAAACCAGCTAAGAATTATAGTGCATTTAGAGTTTTAAGTAAAATTTCATAGGCAAAAAGTTAGTAAATGAGAAAGCCTGAATGCTATTATCATGATTGCTCAGTCAAAATTTTGTATTTCTTACAAATATTGACAGTACATTGTTAAAGTGTCAGTGATCAGAAAAGTAATATCAAGCCAGGCAGTGGTGGCGCACGCCTTTAATCCCAGCACTTGGGAGGCAGAGACAGGTGGATTTCTGAGTTTGTGGCCAGTCTGGTCTACAGAGTGAGTTCCAGGACAGCCAGGGCTACATAGAGAAACTTTGTCTCAAAAAACAAACAAACAAACAAACAAACAAAAACCAAACCAAACAAAACAAAAAAATCAAAAACAAACAAACAAAAACAAAACAAAAATAACAACAGATAAAGAGAAAGGTAACATCAAATGCTACTTGAGATATTTCCACCAAATGAGGCCACATCCTAAATAATATATAAGATTCTTAGTAATGATTTTCCTAGTGAAGATAAGAGAAATAGACATGAAAGAAGCAAATGATAATTCTTCTAAAGCTTTCAAAAGTCTTAGCTTCACTACTTTTTGAAAGTCCTTCTTGTCCTATGTTATGTTTTAAATATATGATGTCTCTCAGAGGCTCAAATATTTGAACACTTTGCCTCCAGCTTGTAGTGCTATTTTAGGATTGTAGATCCTTTAGGAAATGGAACTGAAGAATTAAAACAATATCTATATTGTTTTAATTATATATATATATATATATATATATAGTGTGTGTGTGTGTAAATATATACATCAAATATATACTATATACATACATATAATGTATATTATACACATTATGTATGTACTTATTCATGTATGTATTATAAACACATGCATGATGTTGGTAAGCATAACCCTACCATATCAATCATCAACCAAGAAAATGGACTACAGGCTTGCTCAGAGGCCAGTCTGTTGGGGATATTATTATTATTATTATTATTATTATTATTATTATTATTAAGATATGGTCTCACTATGTAGCCCTGGCTTGCTTGAAAGCCATTATGTTGAACTCAGAAAGATCTATCTGCCTATGCCCCCTGGGTGCTGGAATTTAAAAATTGTGCTTACAAGTGCTTCCTAATAATAATAATAATAGTCACAATAATAAGACACAGATACATAAGAACACAATAAAGGTCATGTGAAGACAGAAATTATAATAATGCATTGACAAATCTATGATCTTTTTAAAGCTTTATTGGTTGCAAGAAAAGACTAGCAAGCAGCAAAGCAACAGGAAGGGGAATTGCCTTGCCAAGTCCATAGCCTTCAGAGAGACACAGTGTGGTCTCTACTATACAGAATGAGGAAAGAAAAACAATGCTTGGAAATTACTCAGTTTGTGGTATACAGTAACACCCACCTGTTGGCTTCACTCTTAGAGCTCAAGGAGAGAATAGGGGTCAAGGACAAAAAAAGAAATATCTCAGATGGCTCCTTACTTGATGACCAGGCCATCTCACTTTATTGTCTCTAAGGATTATCCTGTGGGTGGCCAATGATGTGTGTGTATGTGTGTTCTCTTTTCTATTAGCATAACTATACAAAACATTGGATTTAGGACATGCAAAAATTTCATGACTTAACACCCATTTTCTTTTTAATATGTCACATTCATGAACATAAGAGTTGAGACTTAAACATACCTTTGAGGGTGACATACTTTAACTTTCTACACTACCTAAAACCAAAAGACCTGAGTTAAATAAATTCATATGCGACTGTATTGAAGACCAGCTGAGACATCCAGACTTGTGGCATAAACAACTGTTGGATTCTTGGACCTTCCCTTCATAGGCAGCCATTTTTGGATTAGCTGGACCACAACCTGAACCTGTAAATCATTCCAATAAATTTTATGTACACACACAGAAACACACACACACACACACACACACACACACACAGACTAACATACAAGATTATCAGGATGGGCCCTGTGGTGGTTAGTTTTATATGGTAAAATTCTACAACCTAGAATCACCTGAGAAGAGAGTCTCAATTGAGGAAATACCTAGATCAGATTGGTCTGTGGGTATGGGTGTGGGTGAATTTCTTTATTCCTAGTTGACCTAAGATGGCCCACACTATTGGAGCAAACATCATTCCCTGGGCAGTTGGTCCCAGCCTGTATGAGAAATTTAGTTGTGCATAAGCAAGTCTATCTACCAGTCAGCCATCCAACAGCATCCTTCATGGTGACTGCTGTAATTACTTGGCTGTGAAGTAAGTTTCTTGGTTAGAGGTACTGATATGTGGAATAGCAAGCAAAACTGCCTTCAAGTTTCTGCCTTGAGTTACTGACTTTTATCAGTGATGGACTAAAATCTGGAACTATATAAGCTGAATAAACTCTTTCCTTCCCTAAGTTGCTTTTGGTTAGAATATTTTATCACAACAACATGAATGGGGCTGCAATTTATTGTGAGCAATGTCTTTATAAAAGGGGTGAATTGGTCTAGAGATGTACACATAGAGGGAAGACGAGGGGAAGGGAGACCCACACAAAATGCAAAATCCACTGCTACAGAGTAGGGTTGGATATATTCTTCCTTCATTAACCTTCATAGAGACATGCCGGTCTGTGTACTGGAGGTTATCCGTGGAGATCACTGGTGGCAAAAGCTTTGGTAGAGTGTTCTCTTCCCAGGCAGTGTTACAGCTCTTGTGACAGATGGTCTCAGATGACAGAGTAATTATCACACACCTTTATTCCTTCTGGATAGGATCTTATATACAGTTTTGGGGTGGGTTGGTGTTTGACAGCAGATGTTTCCTATCGGCTTGGTATGAAATGTTAGGGATGCCTCATATACATGTGGAGGGGCTTGGAGGTGATGCCCCTATGTGACTGATGACCACAATTCTCACTATGGGGGGCTGTGGCTACATGATACGGGTCTAGTGTTGGGTCAAGACTAAAGTCTCACTGTCCCTTCAGGGTCCCTGGGGCTTCAAACCCTAGCTTGACCTTACCAGGCTTCTTCTCACGGTTCACTGCTCCACAGAGACACAGTATTGATAACAGGCTTTTCCAATTCTGTAATGATTTGAATGAAAAATGCTGCATAGGCTCATATAGTTGAATGTTTAGTCACCAAGGAGTGGAACTGTTTCATAGAAGGATTAATAGTTGTGGCTTTGTTGGAGGAGGTCTATTACTTGTGGTGAGATTTGGGGTTTCAAAAGCCCATGAAAAGCTCAGTTTCTCTGTCTCATTCTCTCTCTGCATGTGGATCAGTCTGTGGCTCCCAGCTACTGCCCCATTGCCATGCCTGCAGCCATGCTCCTGCCATGATAATAATGGATAAAACCCCTAAAAGTGTAAAGTAGGCCCCCAATTAAATGATTTCTTTTATAAGTGTGGACTTAGTAATGGTGCCTCTTCAGTGATATCATGGGACTAAAACAAATGGGTTCCAGAAGTGGGGTATTGCTGTTTGTGGGAGACCTGGCCCATGCTGTCTGTTGGAAGAACATGGAAGTCTTTGGGAATTTGGATTATGAAAGTGGTTGGATACTTTAAATGGGACTTTATGAGCCATCCTTGTAGGCCCATGGAAGACTATGCTGAGGGTGATTTGAACTTTGAAGCCCAATTCAAGAAGCTATACAGGCAAAGAGTATTAATATGTGGCCTAGAGAACTCTCTTGTGATATTTGGGCAAAGATTGTAGCTCCTTTTACCCTTGTACTAAAAATCTGTCTGAGGCTATATTGAAGAGATTTGGAGTAATATTGGCAGAGGAAATTTCAAGATAGCCTACTATTGTCTGTGTCATGTGGTTATTAGCAGTCACTCTTACACAGATCTACCAAGGAAAGGAGCAATTGGGGCAAGAAGAAATACAAAATGCAGAATACGAGGAGGCAGAGTGATGTTAGAGCTCACTCCTATGCTCAAGGAGAAAAAAAACTTTAAAGTCTGGTCCTAAATGAAATAAAGAGAGTAATAATAAATTCTATGAGATATCTAATAAATAGATAAATAGGACATAAAATAACCTCAGAGTAAAGACCCAGTCAGCCAAACTGTCAACTTGTGAAAAGGAATTAAAGAAAAGTTTAAACATCAAAGGGAACCATCAATAACAGAAAGCTAGTGCAGATGTAATTAAAGGAGGAAGAGTAAGTTCCAGCCCTACCAAGCAGCAGAACTTGGCAGCTTTGGCCATGTGGCTCTGGCTTTAGAGTGAAGGGCTTTAGATATAAGAAGGGGGTTGTGAAATTTCCCTCTGTAGCTAAGAAAGATGCTGAGACCAGGTGTGTGCTAAAAGTGTCCCTGCAAAGAGTCTCAGAGATGCCATTGTGCAAAGCTGTGAAAGCAAAGCCTGGATGGTGTTGGAGACCCAAGACATTGGCGATGCCAGAGTCATGGGATACCTGATGAGAAGACCTACTAATAGAGAAATGGAACAAGTTCAAGAGAGAGAAATGTGGTGCAGCCAACAAAGCTGAAAGGAAATTGGAGATCTGAAGAACATGCTGACATTAGACATGGAGGTTCAGAATTTGAATTTGCCCTGCAGCTTTTGGTCTTATTTTGGCCCAGTATTTCCTCACTATGCTCTCTCTTACTTATTTATTTATTTATTTATTTATTTATTTATTTATTTATTTTTGCAATGGCAATATACATATTCTGTGCCATGCATGTTGGAGGTAAGTCATTTGCTTTTTGCTTTTGCTTTTACAGGGAGTTACAGTTAAGAGATTGCCATGAGTCTCACAACAGACTTTGAACTTTTAAACAGTGTGTAGACTGTGATAGACTATGGGGATTTTTGAAGTTGGGTTGAATGCCTTTTTTTTTGCATTAATATGTTGTTTTGAATAAGAATATCTCCCATAAACTCACCTATTGAATGCTTGATCACTAGGGAGTAGAACTGTTTGATAAGATTAAAAGAATTGTAAGGTGTGGCTTGTTGGAGGGAGTGTATCACTGGAGTTGGGCCTTGAATTTTCAAAAGCCCATGCCATGTCCTATCTCTGTCTCTCTGTCTCTGCCTCTGTCTATGTCTATCTCTCTGTCTGTCTCTCTGTCTCTGCCTCTGACTATGTGTCTTAGTCAGGGTTTATATTCCTGCACAAACATCATGACCAAGAAGCAAGTTGGAGAGGAAAGGGTTTATTCAGCTTACACTTCCATACTGCTGTTCATCACCAAAGGAAGTCAGGATTGGAACTCAACTAGGTCAGGAAGCAGGAGCTGATGCAGAGGCCATGGAGGGATGTTACTTACTGACTTGCTTCCCCTGGTTTGCTCAGCCTGCTTTCTTATAGAACCCAAGACTACCAGCCCAGGAATGACACCACCCATAATAGGCTAGGCCCCTTCCCCTTGATCACTAATTGAAAAAATGCCTTACAGCTGGATCTCATTGAGGATTTCCTCAAGGGAGGCTCTTTCTCTGTGATAACTCCAGCTTGTGTGTCAACTTGACTCACAAACCAGTCAGTACACTATGTCTATCTCTCTGTCTTTGTCTCTGTGTCTGTCTGTCCTCTCTCTCTCTCTCTCTCTCTCTCTCTCTCTCTCTCTCTTTCTCTCTGTGTGTGTATTTCTGCCTGTCTGTCTCCCTGCCTACAGATCAGAATATGGCTCTCAGTTACTGTTTAGTGCCATGTGTACTGCCATGCTCCCACAATGATGATTAATAATGGATTAAATCTGTGAGGTTTGGTAGAGAGTCGTGGTATCTCTTCACAGCAGTAGAACAGTGTTTAAGGTAAGCCCTCAGAACTATGACTACTCTTTTCAGCTGATGTCTGTCTTCTCATTTCCTCATTGTCTTTTCTGTTTCTGCTCTTGGAGGAAGGATCCATGTTGTCAACAGGCAACACTGACTGGGCATGCCAATGTGTAGGCCGCTACAGTTCTGCCAGTATTCTGACTAACCTTATCCTCACTGTACCCATTGTGTGCACTCATTATGATTATGCCAATCTTGTTCATGTGTTCTGGCATTTAAGAACTCATGCTGCCTTTAACACACAACTGACATTTTTCTCATCTCTTAACTATTCTCATGAGTAAATTACATCTCTCTCTCTCTCTCTCTCTCTTTCTTCATACTTCAATAATCATTGTGTCTTTGTCCTTTTGATTAATTTTCATGCTCCTACTGCTTCTTTGTTGAGCATACAACTGCCCTAATTAACATTCTCAACATTTCTTGTTCCCGTGCAAACATGATTCTGAAATGCAAAATGTTTCATACACAGCCTTGCAGATTCCTGTCTTCTTCCATGGCTCTGTAGTATTTCAATGAGTGGATGAAGGCAGTATCAGAAGTCTCTATATCAAATTCCTCATTTGTGCTACTCGTGTGCTAATGAAATAGTCCACTTATGTATAATTTTAGCCACAATGTAGATCTTAAATTTTGTAACCATTTATGAATTACATAACTAACAAATTGTGGCAATTTCAATGAGAATGGCCCCATAGATTCCTATATTTGAATGCTTGGTTCTGAGTTTGTAAAACTGTTTTAGAAAGGATTAAATATGACCTTGTAGGAGATGTGTCAGTGGGAGTGGGCTTCGAGGTGTCAAAACACCATGGTGTCTTATCACAGCAGTAGAAAAGTAACTAAGACACAAATCTAGAACCAACTAGAGGTAATATTTCAGTAGATTTTCAAGATTTCATAATCAATACATGTCCTTTTGGTATTTTGCTTATTCTCTAGTTATACAATTAGAGTTCATAACAACATAGGGAATGCCAGAATTTGCATAAGTCTTAACCACATACAAGTAAACATTATACAGACCTAGCAGGTGTTATTATTTTTATTTAGGAATGCACGAATACACACACACACACACACACACACACACACATACACACACACACTGGTTTAAAAAAAAAGACCATAGATTTGGTTGAGTATAAGCTGGAATAGTATATGACAGGCTTTGCAGGGAAAATAGGGCAGGGGGAAATTATTTAATTATATTATCAAAAAATTTCAGCTTTCAAATATTAAAAAATTAATTAGAATGAGAGACATTACAAAGTTATTAAAGTGCAGCTTCAAAAATTTTAACAGATAGGACAAAATTTTATGATTATGATACAAATAAAAGCATCTAAGATAAAAATCTATGTGCTTGTCTTTATGAAATAATACAACTTCAATTAAACAGCTATCTATTTGCTCAAGACATGGATAGAAGAAAAAATGAATGATTTGATTCAGAGCAATAAAACTCCTTTGGAGACAATAGCTTTAATCCTTGTGGCCACTGTACTTGTGGTATCTTTGTCATGACCAGGGAAGGAACTTTATGTATGTGCTTTGTTTTCTATGGACTTTCAATACAACACAGCACTATTACATAATCAATTGTATGGTCCCCATCAGTTTGTTAAAAATCACCCCTAGGAAATTAGAATCTAAATTCAATGCTCTTCCTTCCTCTCCTCTCCAATATTATATCTGAGTAGTAATATGATTTTTTATTGCTATAACAATGAATTTTCTCATACAAAGAATGGTCAATCTAAGAGTTCTGCCCCTGTGAACTGTGTTGGTACAAGCAATGCTGATTATAGAAAATGTAACATTTTAATTCTATGAGAGCCATTTGCCTTTTATTTTCAATGTGAGTTAAGAAATAATAATTATAACCTAATTAAAAAGTCAAGTTGCATTATTTTCAATACAGTATTTCATGAGATTTTAAACAATACTTAGAAGTAATTAATCATCATATATGCACAACTCTTTGATAATTGAAAGGGCATATGTTTGTAATATCACTACTTAAAAGAAGTGATACATTTTTTAAAAATGAAAACATATTTTTATGTGCTTTGGTATTTTGCCTGCATATATGTCTGTATGAGGAGGTCAAGTCTTGGAGTTTCAGACAGTTGTAAGCTGCTATGGGGATGTTGGGAATTGAACTGGGGTCCTCTGGAAGAGCAGTCAGTGTTCATAACCACTGAGCTATCTTTACAGTCCCAGACATAATAATACATGTTATAGGAAATGTATAAATTAAAATAATGAAATAAAATATGATTTCTTTCAATATCCTATGTTTCTCCATAGCATTCAATATTGATATCTAAATATATAATTTGAATTCAGTTAATAAATAAAGATTTTTTTATTTGGTTGTGGCATCATAGGTAGTGATGATGGACCTCATAAAAGCATTGTCAATATAAAACAAGAATAATTTGTTAAACCAAATAAGTGGGATATAAACTCTCTAATTAAAATAAATTGATTACAACAATGTTTTCAGACAGAAATAATGTTGTGGAAGACAGATGTGCTGGTTTGAATATGGTTGGCCCAGGGAGTGGCATTATTAGGAGGTGTGGCCTTGTTGTACTAGGTGTGGCCTTGTTGGAAGAAGTGTGTCACTTTGGGGGTGGGCTCTGAGACCCTTCTCCTAGCTGCCTGGAAGCCAGTCGTCTCATGTTTGCCTTCTGAACAAAATATAGAACTCTCAGCTCCTCCAGTGCCATTCCTGCCTGGATGCTGCCATGCTTCCCACCATGATGATAATGGACTGAACCTCTAAATCTGTAAGCCAGCCCCAATTAAATGTCCTTTTTAAGAGTTGCCTTGGTCATCATGTCTCTTCACAGCAATTGAAACTTTAGGAGAATAGAAAAATACAATCTCTTTAAATAGCTCATTTATTGAAAAGGAAACAGACCATTTTAAAGTTCATTAAGTAGGGCTGGATATTTAATTTTTTGTTTTAAGAGATAGCTCCATATTGTAATCTCATTAAATTTCATATTTTTTCAAATATTTTACTGAAAATTATAAGGTTTGTGGTACTTGAATTGCCAACCGACAGACCAACATGTGTTCTCTCATATGAGTCTTATGGTCTCACTACTTATAATGATGTAAAAGTATCTCTTATTCACCTGACTTAATTGTCTCCAAGGCTTATTGTCTCCATCTGTTAACCTAGACCTAGTCCTGGAAGCTTCTAGCCTCTGTACAATCTTATCTAGGCCTAGAATGTTTTCAGCCTCTGAGACTTACTGCTGAATAAGCTCACCCTTTCTAGTTCTTTCTGGACTCTGGCTAGCTGGTTCAACTCAGCTGTCTAGCTCAAAACTCCTCTCCAAGCTGACTGATTGAAATTGGCTTCTTTCAGCTCTTGGCTGAATTGCTCTGCTTGGCTTCATACTAACTTTGGCAATATGTTCTAATCTTCTGGCTCCTCATTTTATGCTTCCATAAGCCCAGGTTATAGGCAAGCCAGTAGGGCATTTCCTTAATTAGTGATTTACGTGGGAGGCCCATTCTGGTTGTGCCATCCCTGAACTGGTGGTTCTGGTTTCAATAAGAAATCAGGCTGAGAAAGCTATGATGACTGAGTCAGTAAGTGTACCCTCCATGGTCTCTGCATTAGCTCTAGCTCTGGCCCTGTTTGAATTACTGTCTTGACTGTCTTCAATGATGGACTAAGATGTAGAAGTGTAAGCTAAATAAACTCCTCCCCAACTTATTTTTGTGTTTCATGATAGCAATAGTAAACCTAACTAACACAATAAAAAATCCAGACAACTGTGTCTATTTTTTCCACCTCTATTCAAAATAGTACTTGGTCTTAGTTGGAGGAATATGATAAGAAAAGGAAATAAAAAATGATACAAATAGGAAAAGAATAATAAGTCTCCTTTCTGCAAAAGATAAAATTGTATACATAAAACGATTCTAAAGACTCTACTCAAAACACACTTAACACTGATTTAC
>JADRCH010000077.1:687041-705497 GCA_019843965.1 Rhynchomys soricoides | reverse complement strand
ATCCAAGTGGATTATGGCCTTCAAAGTAAGATATGATAGTGAGTAACTGCTAGCGAAAAGCCTAGGTCGTATGATTCAACTCATAGGCACATGTTAGGATCCTTGAATACAACTTCCCCAGTAGCACAGGAAATAATAGCTCATACAAAACCATACTGAAAAGATCCAGAGTTCAAATGGATGTACTGCACATAAGTAGACAGGACTGCTCATAGAAAATATATATCATTAAACAAAAAAACTGCAATGCAAGTAATAAAATATCTTTCTTTGTGTTATTGTTCAGAGAGGCTCCAGAAGTATCCAAAACAATTCAACCTGTTGCCATTGTCTTTGGCTAATGAGCATAACTACATAGTAAGACCCTATTCTCGAAGGCTCCACACAGCATGGCTATAGGACATAGGGAAATCATTCTTAAAGTTATAAGACAATTTATCCTACTGACTAGCTTTCATGGTGTTGGAAAATGCTATATAGGACATGGAAGGAGAAAGGACAGCAGTGGTCCTCCCCAGTGCAGAATGTTTCTTGCTGCAATAAGACCTACTAAATAAGATGTGCCTAGTGGTACAATAGCAGCAAACTTATTGTGGAGTAACCATATACTTTCTGACTGAATGTGAGGCTCTCCACAGGAGGAAATCTTATACCCAGTACTGTATCCCTTATCAAAATACCGTGGCTGGGGAGGTCCCAGATTCAAAGATAGAACCTGTTATTGGTATTGTTTTTTAAATGGCTACATTGTCAAATTGCTTTCTAAATGTTTATCTATATACTCAGGCTGATCATAACATCATCATCATCATCATCATCATCATCATCATCATCTTCTTCTTCTTCTTCTTCTTCTCCTCCTCCTCCTCCTCCTCCTCCTCCTCCTCCTCTTCTTTCTCCTCCTCCTCCTCCTTCTCCTCCTTCTGCTGCTCCTCCTCCCACTCCTCTTCCTCCTCCTCTTCCTCCTTCTCCTCTTCCTCCTCCTCTTCTTTCTTTTTCTTCTTCTTCCCCCCTTCTTCTCCTTCTCCTTTTCCTTCTCCTGCTCCTCCTCCTCCTTCTTTTTCTCCTCTTTCTCCTCTCCCTCTTCCTTCTTATAATAAAGGGCATAATTCAATGCAGAAACACATAAGTTGTTAGCCCTAATTGTGACATCTTTATTAACTCTCTCCTCCCACCACACAGCCCACCATCAGAGAAAGTTACAGAAGCGGTGGCAAAAAAGAACATAAGAGGTACAGGATAGAGAGGAATCCCATGAAATGCTGTTTTATACATGGCTTGGATACCACACTCATGGACCTACAGAAACTGTGATTACCCGAGAAACAACTGCATAAGATCAGGGTAGTCCAAGTTCTGGCATATATGGAGTGGTGCTTTCCAGGCCCCACCTATTACTGAGTAAAAAAAGAAAAAGGAAGAACATAATTGCTCCTAGGTATGACAGAGGAGAAAATTTATTGTAGATAAAAGGGAGAGGGTAACCAGAGGCAGGGACATCTGGGGGAGTCCAGAGTGAGCATGACCAGAATGAGTTAGGTCATAAAGGGGGGAGGAAAGAGTAGAGAGCCAGAACAAGAGGCCAGGAGGGTGACAAAAGACAAAAATGGGCTAGGTAGCCAAATGGCTGGATTATATAGAGGAGAGCAACTCATGGTAGGGCAGCCACCCCAATAATTGGGCGGGAGAAGAATAAGGAAGAAGGAGGGGGTTAGGATAGCCCAGAGGACCCTGAAATGGGTAGGGACTGAGGGATGCTGGGAGAACCTGGCAGCCAGATCCAGTTTGATGTGTTAAGTAGGTACCTCAGCTGTTTGCTTTGGGTCTGAGAGCTAGCACCAGGGAGCTGTTAGTATTTGGTAGTTGCAGGGGGAGGGAGAAACATTTGTTTGGAGGTGTTTCCTTTCCTCGATTCCCCATGCTCCAGTGGATGGGCCCTCAGTCATACACAGTTGAGCAATACTAGCTGGACTTAGTGGGCCATCACATACACACACATGCACACACACACACCTATACAACAAGAACAGGATGAACTTGGGAGGGGACCATTGTAGGGGCTTATGGAAGGGGTTGCAGAAGAGATGGGGAGTGGATATAATCATATTTCATTGTGCACATACATGAAATTCTCAAGAAAAGTAAAGAAAATATAGGTAAAATCAATGATCACAGTTAACTTTATTTCTTCATTTACATATCTATAAATGCAGGCAAGATTATACCCCAGGGTATAATCATCCTCTTTTTTTGTAGAATGTGTATGAAGAGCTTAGAACAAAAGAAGTGACCTAGAAATAGGCATTATCTATATTGGTTGGAATAATATGGACTGACTAATGGTATTAAGAAACACATTGTTTAAATATCATCCTGAATGTAAGAACTGGAAATGCAGACAATATTGTACACATATTGTATCTGGATTTATTTTGCCGATGGTGTACACATTTGTATTGTAAGTGCCAAAGTTAACCTGTAAGCCTATCTTGCGCAAGGAAAGATAACTTCTTGGAATGCTGGGGGTTGTGGTCCTAGAAAATTAGCCATCCACGTGTTTTCACTCCTGTAAGTAAGCTTATTTTCACTGGAAGTGCTTGATTGGATGTAGGCTGGAGGTAGGAAGCAGGAAATGTGATTGCCCCTGATTGGACATGATGGGAAATCGGATGGCTTTGTGGTTTTGCCTTTCTAAGCCTCTTCAAAACATGACTCATCACCATTTCCTGGGAACCCTGTAATGGACCTGGCCAGAGTCCATCATTCTGGCCAGTATTTAATTAAAGCTTGCTTTAAAATTGCCTCAAAAATGTGGAACTGGCTTGTCTCTCATGATTCTCAGGTTTAATAGTATCTCAGCATATGGTATAGACTACTGCCCCTTGTCCCACTGACACACATTATTTTAAATGCTGAAGTACATTTTAAAAGTAGTTCTGAGAAATGTGTGGCTGCTTGACCATCATTATAAGGTTATGTAATACCCTGCAGGCCACAGTGTTCTCTTATCTGAAGAAATTGCATTAATAAATCATGTGTAAATTCTCAACAGTGACCTTTACAGAAATTGTTCTAGAAATGAACATTTTACTTCTCAGAAAAGATAAAATTAAAATTTCAGAGAAGGAAATATGGGACAGACTGAGGGGACAAAAGATAAATTGTGGCTGAAGCTAAGGGTACAGAGAATCACATGCAGTACATCAAAATAATACTTAGTAATAAACATTACTAAGGTCACAGGCAAAACTTCAGGAACTGTAAGCCAGTGAGTCATTGAATAGAAACATGAGAAAAAACCTTCTTGCTGTGAATAGTTGATGTGATGATAGCAGCAAATAGGTTGGCAACTGTGCGGTAAATAAAAAGTGATCACTTTGTTATAGAGAAACTGATTCCTTCTAGACAGGATCAGGGAGTTAGGGAACGTTTGTATGAAACCAGAGGAAATTCAAGCCAATTCCAAGTGAAGGATTGCAAGGAGGACTCTTGAACTGATTATTTGCTCCTCCTGCAAAGGTTAGTGTGAAAACCAACCAAATAAATAAGCAAATCCAAACACTCTAGATCAAGACAATAGTCATCAGCCTGGGTGGAGACCTGATACTCCACTTGGGTTGATTCAATAACCTGGGATGGGTCCACTCCAGGAAGGTTCACAGTAAACCTTGCTAATGAGGTAGGTGGAATAATTAGTCCTTAAATAATAGGCTGTGCTTTGTCCTTCCCAGGATCCCCACCCCTATTTCTGTGACTTCTCAAGGCTTCAGCCACGAAGCATCTTATGTCTTCTGAATAATTTCAAAAAGCATAACTTCTTTTTCTTTTCCTTTTCCTCTCTAAGCATGCTGTCCATGACACGTTGGATTTCCCCAACCCTTGTTCTTCCGTACTCTGTCTCTAAAGCCTCCACCCTCGCCATGTAGCTCCTTGTCTGCCACGTGGCTGACCTTCATGCCATCTTAAATGTCAGGGATGTTTTCCTTCTCTCTTAATTTTCCTCTTCCAGGCAGCAGCTGAAATTTATAGCTGCCCTGCCCTGGGGTTTTTCTCTTAAATTCCAATAAAATTGAATTTGAGCTTCCCTTTGAGCCCAGAAGAGGGTAGCTCTGACTTCCCTGTATTACAAGAACTAAAATGATAGTGACAAGTGTTAGTAATCAAGCAGCCCAAAGGGACTACCGTGTCGATGTTATCAATCGGGCACCTTCCTGGCCAGCCCCAAGGGACTTGATGACAACAAGACACATCATTACTAGATGCTTAGAGATGACATAATTCCCATTGTCGCCCCCTGTGACATATCCTGTTGCACATGTGCTATGGCCCCAATAAAAAGCAGTGCTTTTTCTCCCTCAACTCTTTCTTCCCTTCCTCCTCCCAGAAGCAGCCTCTGTGTCCCAGTTGACCCTCTCTTTAATAAACCTCTCACGTGAGACCTGTTGCATGGTATAATTTTGTCATAACCTGCTGCTTAATTCCATCAGTGGCACCCTGACTCAGATTCGCTATCTCACTGCATGTACCCCCTCATGTGCACTCCCCTCATGTGCACTCCACCATGTGCACCCTGCTGCATGGGGTAAACAGGCAGGTTTGGACCATATCCATCAAGTCCACCTGCTACACAGGCTTGGTTCCCGCCGTTGGATTGCTAGATCTCTCTGTATTCAAACACTGGCAGATTGATGAGTTTCCCCTCCTGTCAGTGCAAATGTACCTCTGGACCCAAGGGATGGACTGTTAAACTCCTGGTACTCCTATCGTGTCCTTTGGGGTAGAAGAACCCACAGCCTCAATCTTCATAGCTAGAGCTGGTCCTTCTCACTGACCTCCCACCGACAGACCTCTTCTCTTCTTGAGATTTCTCTTTTCTCAAGACATGGCTTCTCTCTCTCTCTCTCTCTCTCTCTCTCTCTCTCTCTCTCTCTCTCTCTCTCTCTCATTCCCAGTGCTGCTGGGTGCTCTCTGTTTCCTGAGCATATGCCCTATTGGTCCCTGGCTGTCATGTGATGACTTGTTCAGTCAGTTGTACCACATGTGTTGTGTTACTATTTTCTCTATTTTTGGGACACTGCAAGTGGTAGAAAATAACCTTTTCCTCACTCACGGGAATTACTTCTTTGTCCATACCTTTAGGATACCCACTGGAACTCCTCCTGGAAAACTTCAAACCTCTAAACCTAGAGACCAACTTAAAGGCTTCTAGACTCATATTCCATTGCAATCAAACGTGGCCCAATACCTTTAGGATACCCACTGGAATGCCTCCTGGGAAACCTCAAACCTCTAAACCTAGAGACAGACTTAAAGGCTTCTAGACTCATATACCATTGCAATCCCAATACCCACTAGATAACAACTCTAAACGGCTGTCTAATGGCACCTTTGAACCTATTATTATAAGGTATCTTTACAATCTTATTGCCATCAATCTGGAAAATGGAAGGAGGCTTCCTACATTCAGGCTTTTTCTTACCTCCATGCCAAACCTTCTGTTTTCCCTGTTCCCCAACTCAGCACCCCTGTGTATGAAATCTCAACCAGATATAACTTCCACTGTTCTTGATCCAACTAATGAGCCCCCTCCTCACCATCCCTGACTGACTTTTTCAGCCAGATCTGCTCCCCATGGCCTCTTCAACCTCCTTTCCTCACAGGGCTCCTCCAGATTCCTCCCCTCCCTCACCAGGTACAGACTACTATAACTGTCCCACACTAGCAACTACTTTTGCCTCACCTACTGCTTTGAGCTTCCTTGCCCCCACTACCTGTTCTTGCCCTGCAGCCAAAATCTCTCCTTCTTCCCTACCCAGTCGAACCCAGCCTTGGCTCTTCCTTTGTGGGGAGTTGCTGAGGTAGATGATCTAATTAGGGTATATGTCCTCTTTTTTGTTAAGTGAACTTATTCAAATAGAAGAAAGACTAGGATCTTATACTTCTAGTTTTTGACCATTATTAAAGAATTTCAGTATATCATTCAATCTTACAGTCTCACTTTCCATTACATATACACAATCCTCACCAAAAGTCTACTTGAGTGCAGGAGAATCTGGAAACACGCTAGAGCACATGAAGATGAAATACACCAATCCAAAGCAGCACACCTGTCCGGTCTGTGACAGTGTCCAATCAGAATCCCCAATGGAATTATAATAGCCTAGGTGGATTTTAGGTAGAGACCGATTTATAACTTGCCTTCTGGCCAGTCTCTATAATGCTGCCCTTAAACCAGTAAATTATGAAAAACTCCAAGAGGTCAGCCAGGACAAAGAGGAAAACCTATCTCAATTTTTAAAGTACCTTACAAAGGGCATCTTACAATATACTAAACTAGACTCTAAAAACTCAGAAAGTAAGCAACTCCTGATGATCTATTTCTTTTCCTGAATCTATCCTGATCTTAGGGCCAAGTTTAAATTTTTGATTGAGGACCCCTAACTCCACGGGCAGAAGTTATAGCACTGGCCTCTAAGGTGTACCATGGAAGAGATGAAAAGGCCTGCAAACAAAAATACCAAGGCTGTTCAACCAGCATCAGAGGTTGTCTGGGCTTCCTGGCCTCCTAAGACTCAGGAACCACTAGGTCCTTGTCTCAAATGTGGTCAGCAGGGTCACTGGGCGCTGGCCTGCCCTAATTCCCGCAAGCCACTGGGGCCATGTCAAAAGTGCTATCAAGAGGGACAGTGGCTACAGATTGCCCTTGTGTCATTAGTGGCACAGGGAAGTCACTCTTAGACTAGGCCTGGCCACCAATGATGGAAGGTGCCTGAGCTCCCTTGACCCAAGCACTTCCATTTTTACAGGAAGCCCTAGGTAGGTATTATTGGATTAAGGCAACCAATCTCCTTCCCTTTGGACACTGGATCCCACTTTCTCAGTCTAGACAGAGTTTTGGGGACCCACCTCTCCTTGTTTTCCTATTGTCAGGTATGGGGACAGCCTTACCAAACTCACCAGACCCCAGCACTCAGTTGCATTTTTAGGGATGTCTCTATTACTCATTTTTTTCTGGTAATGCTAATGTGTCTATTTCCCTTATTGGGAAGATCTTCTAGCCAAAGTAGGAGCCTCTATTTCTTTTGGTCCCTCCATTTGCCCAAATTCAAGCTTGCTAGCAGCCCCTCTCATATTTCTAGATATCCAACATACTGGCTCTAATACGTCATTTTCTTTGCCAGTCTTCCAGTTGGACTTCCAAGTCTGGGACATCCAGAACTCCTCTGTTTCTAAACAGCATTATCCCATTCACATCCAATTACAGGACCCTACTTGGTACATCATGCAAGCTCATCTCTCTCTCTCTCCCTCTCTCTCTCTCTCTCTCTCTCTCTCTCTCTCTCTCTCTCTCTCTCCCTCACCTCAGGGAAGCCTATCATCTCTGACCTTCTAAGAATAAAGTTTCTCCATCCACTTCTTCCCATTTTTATACCCCTATACTTGCAGTTAAGAAACCCAATGGGACCTGTCACCTGGTTCAGGATCTCTGGCTTCTTAATTCTACAGTGGTCCCTCTCTACCCTGTCATGGCTAACCCTTACATTCTTCTTTCCACCATGCCATTAGGGACCCATTTCTAAGTCCTAGATCTCAAGAATGCATTCTTCTCTATACCCCTGGAAACCTAGTCACAAACATTTTTGCTTTTGTCAGGACTGACCCTGACACTCACTTCTTTACACGGCTCACCTGGGCCAGGCCCCGGTTTCCTGACCTACTGTCCTTGTCCTCCCTAAATCTAAGATTATTCATTACATCGATGACATTATCCCTTGCAGTCCCTCTCTAGAGATTAGCCAAACTAATACCTCTGTTCTTCTAAATTTCCTGTGAAGCCAAGGCTATAGTGTCTCAACTTCTATCCTAGTTAGGGGTTTACTGCTGTGAACAGACACCATGACCAAGGCAACTCTTGTAAGGACATTTAATTGGGGCTGACTGATGAGTTCAGAGGTTCAGTTTATTATCATCAAGGTGGGAGCATGGCAGCATCCAGGCAGGCATGGTATAGGAGATGAGAGTTGTGCATCTTCATCTGAAGGCTGCTAGCAGAATACTGACTTCCAAGCAGCTAGGATGAGTGTCTTAAAGCCCACACCCACAGTGACACACCTACTCCAAAAAGGCCACACCTCCTAACAGTGCCACTCCCTGGGTCCCTCTTTGAGATTTATCCAATCACTTAACTACAATTCCCAAAGCAAGACCGGAAACCAGCTGGGCAAATTCCAAACTCTGCATCTTCATGGCTGATCTCAGAGCAGTCTTTAGATCTCCAACTCCTTTTTCATCTTTGTTGACTGCAACAAAGTTCTTTCTCCTGGGCTAGTTCTACTCCCTATTAGCAGCTTTTCTCAGAAGATAACCCATGGCTCTGGAATGTTAAATATCTTGGGGTTTCCAAGGCAACTTCAATGTTACAGCTTCTTGTTTCAATGTCTGGGATCCACATATTATCTTCTGGGCTCCTTCAAAGGGGTTTGTGTTATATTTCCATTTCTACTTTCTGTAGCACTCTATGTTCTGGTTGACTCCACTCCACTGCTGCTGCTGCTCTTGGTGGTCATCCCATGGTATTAGCATTTCCAATACACTGGGGTCTTTCCCTGCAACTAGGCTTTACCAATAGCCTCTCACAGGCTCTCTTCATGGTGCCAAGCCTCAAATTTTTTGCATGACTTCTTCAGTACTGGGCCATCAACTGTAACTGAGGCTTCACTTTCACCAAAGGCCTTTCATGGCATTTCACAGTGCCAAGCCTTAGCTGCTCTTCATGACCCCTTCATGCCTTCAAAACCAGTAACATCTGGGTGACTCTTACATATTACCAAGTACAGATGCACTACAAAGTACAACCTTGGCTATCTCCTGGAACACAGCTTCTTTGTACTCTCAGAAGACACTTCCCAGGAGATTATACCTCAGTGATGCTGGTCTCTTCTTAATCACCACTAATTTCTTAGTTCCAGCTAACCAGCATCAATTGTCCCAGTTGTCCCTTCTATTTTTCACTCTAAAGCCAGAGCCACATGGCTCTCAAGCATCTGCTTTAGCAAATCATCACATGCCCCCTTTTCAGGCTGCCTCCAGAAAAACACTTCGAGTCTGTTCTTAGTAAAACATCCTTCCACATGTCTGCTTCAGCAAAAACATCCTTTCATAAGACAGTTTCCAAAAATATCACATGACACAACTGAGTCCCCAATGAAACCAGATATTTCCACTTTAGTTCACTGCCTTTTATTTTTTATTATTATTACACAAAAAAGTGTTCGAAACCCCAGAAATGAACCCACACACTTACTGTCACTTGATCTTTGACAAAGGAGCTAAAACCATCCAGTGGAAAAAAGAGCATTTTCAACAAATGGTGCTGGTTCAACTGGCAGTCTACATGTAGAAGAATGCAAATTGATCTAGTCCCATCTCCCGGTACAAAGCTCAAGTCCAAGTGGATCAAGGAAAACCAGATTCACTGAATCTAATAGAAGAGAAAGTGGGGAAAAGTGTTGAACACCTGGGCACAGAGGAAAAGTTCCTGAACAGAACACCAATGGCTTATGCTCTAAGATCAAGAATCAACAAATGGGACCTCATGAAATTACAAAGCTTTTGTAAGGCAAAGGACACTGTAAATAGGACAAAATGGCAACCAACAGATTGGAAAAATATCTTTACCAATCCTACGTCTGATAGAGGGCTAATATCCAATATATAGAAAGAACCCAAGAAGATAGACTCCAGAGATCCAAAACCCTATCAAAAAATGGGGAAGAGAGCTAAACAGAGAATTCTCAACTGAGGAAACTCGAATGGCTGAGAAGCACCTAAAGAAATGTTCAACATCCTTAGTTATCAGGGAAATGCAAATCAAAACAACCCTGAGATTCTACCTCAGACCAGTCAGAATGGCTAAGATAAAAAACTCAGGTGACAGCAGATGTTGGTGAGGATGTGGAGAAAGAGGAACACTCCTCCATTACTGGTAGGGTTGCAAACTTGTACAAACACTCTGGAAATCAATCTGGTGGTTCCTCAGAAAACTGAAAATAGTTCTAACTAAAGATTCAGCTATAGCACTCCTGGGTATATACCCAGTAGATGCTCCACCATATCACAAGGACATGTACTCTACTATGTTCATAGCAGCCTTATTTGTAACAGTCAGAGGCTGGAAACAACCCAGATGTCCCTCAACTGAAGAATGGATACAGAAAATGTGGTTCATTTACACAATGGAATACTATTCAGCTATTAAAAACTAGGACATCATGAATTTTGAAGGCAAAAGGATGGAACTAGAAAATATCATTCTTGGTGAGGTAACTCAGTCACAAAACACCAAACATGGTATGTAGTCACTAATAAGTGGATATTACTCAAAAAGTTCAGAATACCCATGAAACAACTGACAAACCATAGGAAGCGTGAGAAGAAGGAAGGCCCCAGTGAGGATGCTGGAATCTCACATAGAAGGAGGAATAAAATAGACATAGGAGGCAGATGTAGGGAGGAGTCTGGGTGGAAGAGTGAAAGGAGGAGCTGGAGCAGGTATTGCGGGAGACAGGAGAGAAGCCCAGAGGGTCAGGAGAATAAATTAAAATATGTAGCAATGGGTGGGGGTGTAAAGGGACCTTTAGAAAGTCCCATAGACTTGTATGTGAGAGGCTCCCAGGACCCAATGGGGATGACATTAACCAAAATGCCCAACAGTGGGGAGATGTAACTGAGGAGACCACCTTCAGTAGATAGACATGGACCCCAGATGAAGCACGAGGCCACCACCCATATTCAAAAAATTTTAACCCAGAATTATTCCTGTCTAAAGGAAATGCAGGGACAAAATTGGAGCAAAGACTGAAAGAAAGGCCACCCATTTACTGGCCCAACTTGGGATCTATCTCATGCACACTCTCAAACCCTGATACTATTACTAACGTTGTACTGTGCTTGTAGACAGGAGCCTGTCATGGCTGTCCTCTGAGAGGCTCTACCAGCAGCTGACTGAGACAAATCCAGATACTTACAGCCAACTATTGGATTGATGTCAGAGACCCACGTGGAAGAGTTGGGGAGAGGACTGAAGGAGCTGAGGGGGATTGTAACACGATAGGAAGAATAACAGTACTAGCTAACCCAGACCCTTCAGAGCTCCCAGATACTAAGCCAAAAACCAAGGAGCATACATGGGCTGGCTCATTGCCCAGGGCACAATTGTAGCAGAGGACTGCCTTGTATTGCCCCAGTGGGAGAGGATGGGTGACTCCTGTGGAAACTGGATACCCCTGGGAAAGAGGGATGCTGGTAGGGGTGAGGTGGGGGTGGGTGGGCAGGTGATTGGGAGAACACCTTCTCAGAAGTGGGGATTTAGGTGAAGAACTCGGGAAGGGATGCTCAGGAAGGAGGCCAACTTTTGGAAAGTAAATAAATAAAATAATTTAAAAAAGAAAAGAAAAAACCCACAACAAAAGTGTGTCTATGTTTATGTCCCAAGTGAAGCTGTTACCCTTTCAACTCATAGTCACTCTATGGCTTATTAGATATACTAATGAGAAGAGTGCTGGGTACAGAGCTCAGGGGTAGAGTGATTGTCTATCGTGAACAAGGCTTAGGATTTGATTCTCCAGAACACTAAGAAAAAGGTGTGAAAATTAATTCTACTACTTGATTATTCAAACATATGTTCTCAATATAGGGTATAAGACATGAGCTAACTTCAATAAACCCACCAATCTTTCTCATAGTCTAGAAACTTTTGAATAATAGGATATACTGTATGGCTAGTTACTTCTTTGGACATGGGTCCATCGTTGTGGTTCTTAGACTGGTTCTTAGACTCTGAGATAATTTGAAGCAATGCTTTGCAGAACATCATTGATGGATATGACATTTTTGTGAGAAGACAGATGGCTTTGGCAGAGGCACTGTGCACAAGGAAAGGAAATTTATCCCTACATATTTGTCTACTTCAGCGAGGATGAATCTCCATACTTTCATGATAGAAGGGAACGGTGTAATCAATATGCTGCCAGATGGCCAGTAGTTTCTTCTAGGTGCTGATGCCATATTGAAGTCAGTGCTGGTCGCTATTGATGTTGGGTTCTGATCTCAACTGTAGTGGTAACCAAATCACCTTTAGTTGGGATTCCTTAGGGTTATAATTCTAGTCTCTGTTCTTGCCTGCATGATCATTTCTTCCACAAGCCTGTTTAACAAACTTTGAGTCTAGTGTATCTGGAGAAGGATTCTGAGTGACATTTCCTGAAAGCATCATTTTGTTCAAGTAGTTACTGAGTACAGACTTTACAGGGTATGCCTTTTGGTGAATAAATTTTAAATAGATCCCTGGATATATTTTTTTGTACCACTCTAAATGTTCTTTCAAATATTTCTCTAGACTGTTTGGTAACTACTATTCCAATCCTTTCTCTTCCAAGTCCTTTAACATCTTGATCTATGCACAGACTGAACCGCTCCTCTCCCACAACCCTCCTGTTTTTAAAGTCAGAGACACATGACTTGGAATGCCATAGAAAGAACTATTTCTTGTTCATTTTCCAAACTCAATACAGTCCATTTTGTTTGAGAGAAAGATCGCACCTCCCTGAGGAAGGACTATGGTACTGCAACAATACAAAGCATATATTCCACTTAATCTACCTGCCTAGGGACATGATGCCATTAAATAGGAGTGCAAAAAAGAAAGATGGGTATTTTCTAGTCTTGCTAAATGTGGTCTCTGAAGTCTCTGAGGACTCAAATGTTATCCCAGTCCATTGCTGAGAGTGAAAATTTGCATTCTGAAAGAAATAACACAGAAGCAGTTCTTGTTTGACTCCTGGTGATTCCAACTGCTTCCATAGTTCCAGTCTGTATATGCTCCCGGTTTCTTAACATATAATTGGGATAGATATCCTTGGCAATTGGCAGGATTCAATCATTGGCTGACTGTTGTGACAGAAGTCACTATTATATGGAAGGCTAAGTTAAAGGCCTTCTACCAGAATAATTCCAAGCAGCTGGGTAAATTCTCAGAGAGGAACAGTTGAAGGTTTATTTCTCACAAATGTGCTTTATAAAAACGGCACACATTTCTCAAGGGTTCTGAAAATAGCTTGTTTGTGTTCAAGGGACAGATGTTCTAGTGACTGTGGGTGAGGCCTTCATGCCTTTTCCAGGACTTTAGCTTTGTTTTGCTATTTTCTTTTCTTATAAGAAACAACTATATACAAAGATATGACAACATGCACTCAAGATTCTGGTGACTTTGGAGCAGCATCTCCAGTGATAGCTATAATTCAACTGTGAAGCTTATGCTTGCCATTTCTGATGTCCTCAGTTTTTTTGTTTGCTTTGTTTTGTTTTTTTCTTCTTCATATTTCACATTTGGTTGGACATTTATGTGAATGCAAAACGAAGGGAAAGAGAAAATCTATGTCTAAATAATAAGCATTACCTATATGAATTTTTATTTGTTTTTGAACAAAATAATATTAGTAATTTTTTTCAACATATAATCAAATATATCTGCCAAGAAATATATGAATCGGGGGTTATATCACCAGTTTTTTTTTTTTCCCATTGAGGAAATGAAGCTTGACTCATTTTCTACTTTACATTTTGCTTGACAGACTGTATGGTATATATAAATTAACTTTCTGTATTCACTGAAAATTTAAGATGTTTTTTGATGAAAAGTCTCTTAATGCACATTATCAAACATCATTACTGCACTGAACTAACTAACTTACTTCCTTCCTTCCTTCCTTCCTTCCTTCCTTCTTTCCTTCCTTCCTTTCTCATCCCGATCATGTATCCCCTGTCCTCCTCTCCTTCCAGGCCCACACTTACAAATGCTTCTTTCCGTTACTCCCTCTTCTTCTCTTCACAGCAGGGGCCTTTGTATACCATTCCACCCTGGAACATTCAGTTACCAGAGACTTAAGTGCTCCCTCTCCCACTGAAGCCCAACCAGTTAAAGGAAAGGAAGCCAATGGCAGGCATCTGAATCAGAGACAGTCTTTGCTCCAATTGTTAGCGGACCTACATGAAGACCATGTTTCACTTCCACCACAAATGTGTAGCTGGCCTAGGTCCAGTCCCTGCATGGTCTTCGGTTGGTGGTTCAGTCTCAACGAGTCCCCTTGGAGCCAGGTTAGTTGACTCTGTAGGTCTTCTTGTGGTGTTCCCGATCTCTCCAGCTTAGTCAATTCTATCCCCGACTCTTCCACAAGACTACATGAACACAGCCTAATGTTTGGCTGTAGAGGTCCATTCACTGCTGAATGAAGCCTCTCATGAGACTATTAAAACTCCTGGCTGCAAGCATAGCAGAATGTCATTAATAGTGTCAGGGATTAGCTATCTTACATGGGATATGTTTCAAGTTGGGCCAGTCAGTAGCTGGCCACTTCCTCTATTGCTGCTCCATCTTTATACCTGGGCATCTTGTAGGCAGGACAAATTTGGGTTGAAGGTTTTGTGTTTGTGTGAGTGCGTGTGTGTGTGGGTGGTGGGGGTTGATATTCCCCTCACTCTACTGGAAGTACCACCTGGCTATAAGAGATGACCACTTCAGTCTCCATATCCTCTGCAGGTAGTAGTCTCAGCTAGAGTCACCCTATAGACTGCCTAGAACCTCCCCTTTCACTTCCCAGGTCCCAGAGATGCCCACCAATGATTGCTGTACACCTGCCCATATCCCCTCTTCCCATACCTGATCCCTATTCCTGTTCCCTCTTCAACTCCTCTCCCACCCAGTTTCCTCCCTCTATCTCCTCTGGTGACTATTTTGTTTCCCCTTCTGAGTGAGGTTCACACAACCTTCCTTGGGCCCTCCTTATTTCTTAGTTTCTTTGGATCTATGGATCATAGCATGGTTATCCTGCACTTTATAGCTAATGTCCACTTATAAGTGAGTGTATATCATGTGTGTCTCATTGGGTTTGGGTTATCTCACTCAGGATAATATTTTCTAGTTTCATCCATTTGTCTGCAAAATTCATGATGTCCTGGTTTTTAATAGCTGAATAGTATTTCATTGTATAGATGTACCAAATTTTCTTTATCCATTCTTCAGTTGTGGACATCTAGGTTGTTTTCAATTTCTGGTTATTACAAATAAAGCTGCTATGATCACAGTTGAGCAAGTATCCATGTGGTATAGTGGGACATCTTTTGGGTACATGCCCTGAAGTAGTATAGCTGAGTATTGGGTTAAAACTATTCCCAATTTTCTGAGAAACTTCCAAATTGATTTCCAAAGTGGTTGTACCAGTTTGCACTTTCACCAGCAATGGAATGCTCCCCTTGCTCCATGTCCTTGCCAGCATGTGCTGTCATTTGAATTTTTGATCTTAGCCATTCTGATGGGTATAAGATGAAATCTCAGAGTCATTTTGATGTGCATTTTCCTGAAGACTAAGGATGTTGAACATTTAAGTGCTTTTGGGCCATTAGAGATCCCTGTGTTGAGAATTCTCTATTTAGCTCTGTATCCCATTTTAAATTGGGTTATTTGATTTGTTGGTGTCTAATTTCTTGAGTTATTTTATATTTTGGATATTAGTCTTCTGTTGAATATAGGATTGGTTAAGTTCTTTTCCCAATCTGTAGGCTGCTGTTTTGTTCTATTGATCATTTTCTTAGTCTTTCAAAAGCTTTTCAGTTTCATGAGGTCCCATTTATCAATTGTTGATCTTAGTGCCTGAGTTATTGGTATTCTATTCAGGAACTTATCTCCTGTGCTAATGAGTTTAAAACAGTTCCCCACTTTCTCTTCTATTAGATTTAGTGTGTCTTGTTTTATGTTGAGGTGTTTGATCCACTTGGGCATGAGTTTTGTGTAGGATGATAAATACGAGTCTATTTGCATTCTTTCTCATGCAGACATCCAGTTAGGCCAAAACCATTTGTTGAAGATGCTTTCTTTTTTCTATTGTATGATTTTGGCTTCTTTGTCAAATGTCAAGTGTCCATAGGTGTGTTGGTATATTTCTGGGCCTTCAAGTTCATTCCATTGATCAACCCCTCTTCGTGTATAGCAGTACCATGTGGTTTTTATTAAATTGCTCTGAGGGTATAGGTTGAAATCAGGGATGGTGATATCTCCAAAGGTGGTATTACTATTATTATTATTATTATTATTATTATTATTATTATTATTATTAATTGTTTTAGGTATGCTTTTTTTCCATATGAAGTTGAGAATTGCTTGTTCAAGGTTTGTAAAGGATTGTATTAGAATTTTGATAGAAATTTCATTGAATCTGTAGATTACTTTTGATAAGATGGCTGTCTTTACTGTTTGAATCCTATCATTCTGTGAGTATGGGAGATCTTCCACCTTCTGATATCTTCAATTTCTTTCTTCGTAGACTTGAAATCTTGTCCCATAAGTCTTTCACTTGCTTGGTTAGAATTACACCAAGCTATTTTATATTATTTGTGGCTATTTTAAAAGGTGTTTTCCCCTAATTTCTTAGCCTATTTATTGTTTGTATAAAAGATGGCTACTGATTTTTTGAGTTAATTTGTATTTAGCCACTTTGTGGAAGGTGTTCTTCAGCTGTAGGAGTTTTACAGTAGAATTTTGGGGGTTACTTGTCTTGTGTAAATTTGAAGACATGCTTCTGTCTTTGCCTGGGACCACAGCCCATGCTCCTGGCTTAGCTCCAAGATCTGCTGCCACTGGCTCCCTCTCTTGACTTGCCCATTCCTTTCAGCTTAGCTCTGTTAATGGCCAGCTGTTGTGTTTCTTGAGAGCTTGATTGATCACAACCAAACTCCAACCCGGGAAAACTGGGAGCTGCTGTCCACACTCTACCGGCTCCCTCAAGGCTTTTCCTTTTCCTCCCTGCAAGCTTCACCAAGACACCAGCTACTGCCCCAGCTTCTCTCTTTCTCTCCCTACCTTTGCTCCGTGGAAGAAAAATATTTACAGCTTTTTTATCTTAGAACTTATCGGATAACACAATTGCTGGGCATAGGAATCTCCTGCCCTAACCTTATCAGCTAGCCTATATCAGCTGTCTGCTGGTGGTGGAGGCCACTGGTTCTAGTTACCCCAAGACCTTACATGGTTGTTTCATGCTTCTCGTTCCAAAGCCGGCCCAAAAAGTCCCCCTTTCCTTGCATCACTTTTCTTCTTTCTGGGGCCCAGAAGTCCCACCTTTACCATTCACCCAGCAATTGGCTCTTACCTTCTTTATTGACACAATAAAGAACCAATTATATATCTATATATAATTTCAATTGTGAATGGCAATACTTGGACTTCTTCCTTTTCAATTTGTATCCCCTTGATTTCTTTTAATTGTTTCGTTTCTCTATCTAAGGCTTCAAGTACTATGTTAAAGAGATATGGAGAGAGAGAGAGAGGGAGAGAGAGAGAGAGAGAAAGAGAGAGAGAGAGAGATTGTCCCTGATTTTAATGGAATTGATTTAAGTGTCTCTGCATTTAATTTCATGTTGGCTATTAGCTTGCTGTATATTGCCTTTATTGCACTTAGGTATGAGCCTTGTATTTTTGAACTCTCCAATACTTTTAAAACGAAGTGGTGTTGAATTTGTCAAAGGATTTTTTCAGCATCATGTGTTTTATTCTTTAATTTTTTTATATGGTATATTACATTGATAGATTTTTGTATATTGAAACCACTGCATCCCCGAGATGAAGCCTACTTGATCATGGTGGATGATGTCTTTGATGTGGATTCAGTTTGTGAGTATTTTATTGAATTTTTTTGCATCAATGTTCATAGGGGAAATTGGCCTGAAATTCTCTTTCTTTGTTGAGACTTTGTGTGGTTTAGGTATCTAAGTAACTGCAGCCTTATAGAATGAGTTTGGCAATGTTCTTTCTCTTTCTATTTTTTTGGAATTGTTTGAGATGTACTGGTATTAGCTCTTCTTTGCAAGTCAGGTAGAATTCTGCACTAAAACCATTTTTGGGGGGAGGTTGGTTGGGAGTTTTAATGACTGCTTCTATTTGCTTAGGGGGTTATAGAATTATTTAGATAGTTTACGCTATCTTGATTTAATTTTGGTAAGTAGTATCTTTCTGGAAAATCATCCATTTTGTTAAGATTTTTCAAGTTTGTGGAGTATAAGCTTTGAAGTAAGACCTAATGATTCTTTGAATTTTCTCAATGTCTGTTGTTATGTCTACCTTTTCTTTTCTGATTTTGTTCATTTGGATACCGTCTCTCTGCCTTTTAGTTAGTTTGGCTAAGGGTTTACCTATCTTGTTGGTTTTCTCAAAGAACCAGCTCTTGGTTTTGTTGTATTGTTCTCTTTGTTTCTAATTGATTGATTTCAGCTCTGAGTTTGAGCATTTCCTGCCATCCACTCCTCTCAGGTGTATTTGCTTCTCCTTCTTCTGCTTCTGCTTCTGCTTCTGCTTCTGCTTCTGCTTCTGCTTCTGCTTCTGCTTCTGCTTCTGCTTCTGCTTCTGCT